>CAJQZN010039034.1:0-12340 GCA_907164685.1 Colias eurytheme | reverse complement strand
AAGCTCTAATCGCATGGAGAGCTTAATTTTCACAAAAAGCTCTAATCGCACGGAGAGCTTAATTTTCACAAAAAGCTCTAATCGCATGGAGAGCTTAATTTTCACAAAAAGCTCTAATCGCACGGAGAGCTTAATTTTCACAAAAAGCTCTAATCGCATGGAGAGCTTAATTTTCACAAAAAGCTCTAATCGCACGGAGAGCTTAATTTTCACAAAGAGCTCTAATCCCATGGAGAGCTTAATTTTCACAAAAAGCTCTATTCGCACGGAAAGCTTAATTTTCACAAAAAAACTAATCGCACGGAGCTTTATTTTCACAAAAAACTCCCATCGCACGGAGAGCTTAATTTACACAAAAAGCTCTAATCGCACGGAGAGCTTAATTTTCATTAAAAGCTCTAATCGAACGGAAAGCTTAATTTTCACAAAAAGCTCTAATCGCACGGAGAGCTTAATTTTCACAAAAATCTCTAATCGCACGCAGAGCTTAATTTTCATTAAAGGCTCTTATCGCACGGAGAGCTTAATTTTCACAAGAAGCTCTAATCACACGGAGAGCTTAATTTTCATAAAAAGCTCTAATCGCACGGAAAGCTTAATATTCACTAATAAAAATAACTGCGTTAAAAACAACCGACTTCAAAAACGGAAAAGTAAGAAATAAAAAAGATCTGACATTATTATTTACTACATATTATTATTTATATGTGCTATTTATTTAAAAAGTTTGATGTCGGTGCACGGGCTTAATAGGTACTAAGTGCTTAATGTTCGGCACCAACTTCAAACCTATTTAATAAATAGCACATCCATACTTAATATTATAAATGCGAAAGTAACTCTGTCTGTCTGTCTGTTACTCAATCATGCCTTAACTACTGAACCAATTTGCATGAAATTTGGTATAGAGATATTTTGATACCCGAGAAAGGACATAGGCCACTTTTTATTGCGAAATATGTACCACGGGCGAAGCCGGGGCGGACCGCTAGTAAGGCATAATTGATCCGAAAAGTTTGTGTAGATAAGAATTATCGTAATCTCTGCTTCATTTGGTTGACTTGGAAATTAAAATAATTAATACAGTAGTTTGATCTTATTTTTTTTTTGGACCGCCTCCTTGGTACAGTGGTTGACGCGTGAGCGTAGAACCGAGGGGTCCTGGGTTCGATTCCCGGTAGAGACAAAAAAAAAAGTCTCGGTCTGGCAGGACACAGAAGGCTGACCACCTACTTGTCCCTAAAGAAAATCGATCAGTGAAACAGATGTATACTGCATCTGCCCCTTACCCCACTTGGGGACATGGGACTTCACTTGATCTTATTTTTAAACATCGTAAATCGTACTAATTATACGTTTAAGTTGTAATCTTTGTACAGAAAAAAATGACAAGATTTAAAATGGCATGAATCGATTTAAGATACAAATGCTATGATTTAGAAAGGTTCTACGTTCGACCTCAAATAAAAAAGGTTAGATAATTTCCTATTCCCTCAAGTCTCATAAGTATTACAATAAGAATGATTGTTTATTAAATCTCGATTAGTATAAATTGAATAACAAATATTATAGTAGGGGAGCCCAGGATGCTAAATGTGGATTTACTCGAGCGTCACGGGAACCTATTAGAATTGGTAGATTAGACCATAGCGAGAAAAAAAGGTCCTATAATGTTTTCACTTTTAGCGGTGGGGAAGGGTTTTTTTTATTTTTTTTTTAATTTAAAAAAGAAAAAAATTGGCTTGGAAATACTCAAGCGCGTTAGATATTGATATTTTGCATGCTCCAGGACGTCACTGAAAAAAAGTATACCTACGTTAATCTGACGATTTAAGTGGCGATTTAATCGCTATGAAGAAAGGGTAAAAAATTAAAGTAATATTATTCGAGCGCGTCAGATTAATATATGGGGGGGTTAATTACAATATAAGAAGTCCCCATTTCGCTAATCTGACGATTCGAGCTCAACCTTAGGGAATTATGGATTATTCAAATTTTCCAGCGGGGCCCCTGAGCGCACCCACCAACCATAACTGCTCATATTGACTAGAGGTACTAATGAATAGCTAAGGTACCGTCCCTTATAGTAATCTGACGCGCTCGAGTAAATCCCAAAATCCCCTCTTGGGCTCCCCTACTATTAAATTCAATGTGCCACAGATAACATAAATACCATATAAATACAGACAGTTTATGTCATTCTTGAGTCAGATTGTCTTTTATTCATCTCGATTTTCTTAAAGCAACCAGTAATATACCTATTACCTAGTTGAGTAACAGCACAGTTGGTAAATGTTGGTAACAGTTTTTATAATATAAATATAATCATTCTATAACTAACTAGCGGTCCGCCCCGGCTTCGCCCGTGGTATATGTTTACGTTTTCTCTCCATAAGAACCATCCTCGTACTTCAAGGAATATAATAAAAAAAGAATTATCAAAATTGGTTCAGCCGTTCTCGAGTTATGCGCTTACCAATTACATTTTGCGATTCATTTTTATATTAGGTATAGATAAATGTTTGGTTAAATTTTTGAAACGTGATCCCCGAATTTCATTATTTGAGGTGTCTTTACAAAAATAAAATAACATTAAAATAAAATTTTCGATTTTCACAAAAACTACTATTAATATCCGGCAGATAGAAAAGCAGTTTTTTATGAAAAGTTACTACCCGCTAAATAATGATATTCGGGGATCACGATATAAAAATGCAGCCAAATGTTTCAAAGTAATGATGTTAATAAATCAAAATAAAAGCATACCTTTATAAACTGTATGTAATAATGATGACTATAAATATATAAGTAGGTACACCAACTTTTTTAAAAGCGGGATACTTATACCCAAAATACTAATTTATACCCATGTTATAAAATGAAAGAAATAACGTTGTACCTATTTACCTTTTAATTACGTTCTACTGTTCTCTCACTTTTGCAAAAACATCATACAATGTTTTACCATGTTATTGCAACTTACAATTAATTAATAACAATAAAAAAGTACAAAACTAAACAAAAGACAATCTGCGTTTTTGCTTTGCTTTGAAAATTAACGTTCGAAATTCGAATGTCTATTTGAAATTTCAGTCAAGTGCGTTCCATTTTGGAACGTCACAGATAAAATAATATACAGATAATAAAATTGGAAACGCCGCTTTCTATATCTATAGATCTTTAAATATATTCTCCAAGTTTTATATTCGCAGCAAAAAGTAAATCACTTTGTTAATCGCCAACTTTTATTCTACCTCTTATCTAAAATTCGTCAGAATCGGTACATAGATTTTGAACAAGATACATACACTTTCAGATTTACAATAAATATTATACGTATATTCTCTTGAAAAATTATACATATGTTCTCGGTTTATAGAAGCCCTTATAAAAAACTGTCGTTTATGATTAGCTCTCAACTAGTTTTCCTTCCACCCACATTATATTTTATTGTTTTCAATTAACCACGAATAGGTTTTTTTATTTATCCACTCTAGGATACATTTTAATTAAAGTTAATTGTAATTATAATGATGATAGTGGGCCACCTAAGGCGATGAAATGTTTAGTACTGAGTCATTTTATTGTCTTTTTAGCCTGTGGGGTCTAAAATATGAAGGATTTACTAAGCTTCTTATTTAACAGTAATTTTATAATATATAAAACTGCCGTTGGATTTTAGAGAAGAAAATATATTCTAAGATTGCTTGATATTATTTTTTTCGTTATAGAAAATAAAAACAATTTTGAAGAATAAAAGTTACATCAAATTTAACACGTATATTTTAAGGATACTTAATATAATACTTACTCACTGAAGAATGTAGACAAAACTGCAGGAAAAGTTAGTATGTACTTTAATAAAATCATACACTAAGCCAAGTCGCTAAAGGGGCAAGGCCGACATCTCATTGAAATTTCTAATTAATTCGCAGATGCAAAACAAATGATTCAACTTTATAAATAAACATGGGTTTATTATTGAAATAGCCCTTGGGTTTCCTGTGCTTTAATACTTGGACGTTAGTTTTAGCAATAAAAAATACATTATTTAACGCAGAAACATACCTGCGAGCCAGTGGCGGCGTAGCATAGGTTGGCACCCGGGGCGACTTTCTATTGAGCACCCTCAAAATAAAACGACAAAATATATTATTAAACGTGTTTACGTGACTTTATTTTGCTAAAATACTCAATGACATTATCAAAATTTACTTTTCTGTCTTTTTCAATGGACAATATGGATAGACTAGCAAGTCGTGTTTGGCTCATTGTAGCTCTTAAGTAAGATTTTAGTAACTTTAATTTTTAGAAACTTCTTTCACAAGAAGCCACCGAAACACAAATAGTTAACCTGACTGACCGGTTGGCTTGGTTGGTAGTGGCCCTGCCTTCCAAGCCAGAGGTCGTGGGTTCGATTCCCACCCGGGGCAAATATTTGTGTGATGAACTTAGATGTTTGCTCTGTGTCTGGGTGTTAAATATCTATATAAGTATTTATTTAAAAATTATATATGTATGTTTATCAGCCATCTGGTTTCCATAACACAAGCGAAAGCTTAAAGCTATGAGATCAGATTGTGCCGTGTGTGAAAATCCTGTGTCCTGATTTATTTATTTATTAATATTTATTATTTAAAAAAATCTTAGACATAGATCTAGATTTGGAACAGACTCCGAATAGTCCCATTTTACAATAAATTTCAAAAGCTCCAGGGTAGTCCATTGGATCGCTTCTTGAAGAGAAATGCTGGCGGCTTCCAAGTGGCGCCTCAGTCGTAAAATCTCCAAAATAATGTCCTCTACAGAAAATTCATCATAGATTTTTGTAAGATTTGGAACTATATCACGAAGTTCTTCTTCTGAACAACACCAAATGTTGTGAGAATGTCATCCATTGCTTTGTAGCGATGCTCTAGTTCTTCGTAAAATCTATCAAGACATTCTAACATAGCTCTATGCAACTCGTCTGGCGACTGGCAATGTTAGTCCAACGTCTTGAGACATTTCTTCTGGCATTCGTCGTCGGAATATCCTCCTCCCTCTTCTTTCAACGGAAATATCCAAGTCCTCACATTTTTCAGTTGCGTAGGAAATAGCTCTTTCCACTAAGTATTTGGATACGTTGAGTTTGAAGAAAAATTTTTAGGGCTTTGATTTTTATAACACACTTTTCCAGCGATAGCCCAGATGTTTGGATATACTTTTGTGTCTGATTAACTTCTTCTAGGATTTCACATCAAAAGGAAAGGTAGTATTTATAGACCGGACTCTCAGTGGAGTTTCGTTTGCAAAAATAGCGGACCTAAATCTGACTTCTGATACATATTGTATAGATCCCAGACATCCTATAGACAGATGTTGCCAACCAGTTTTGTGGTCCCCCTCCCCGCACCCCGGTAATTAAATATGGCATACAAAGAAAAACATAAAAATTTCCAAAACATGTCGTGTGGGGTATCAAATGAAAGAGCTTATTGAGTAGATCACGAATATATAGCATACTATAACATTTCTTACACTTTCTCTAAGATTTTTTAGAAAATTTACGAAAATGCTCCATTTTTTAGTTAACTTTAAACCACTATAGGTTGAAAACTCATGAATATATTTTTTAAATTATTATTTTAAATAATTAACAATAGTCCATTGTTAACGATTCAATAGTTCGTACAGTAAAATAGTTGCATGGGGGAGTGGGGGGAGCATTCAAAGATGGCGAGTATATTTTCAAGTTTATGCCAGAATTAAAGGCATAAAATACAAAAATATCGGTGTCAGGGCTTAGAATAATTATCTCTGCACTGTGGCAGAACATTATTGAATCAGCCTCTGTGTGATTAGATTTCAAATCGGTAACTTCAGTGAAAGTTGCGCCTTGCAATTTAAAACATTTTGTGGGGTCATCAAATCCACCACATACATATAGCTCACTTATATTATAATATTACGAACTATTGAATCGTAAACAATGGACTATTGTTAATTATTTAAAATAATCATTTAAAAAATATATTCATGAGTTTTCAATCTATAGTGGTTTAAAGTTACCTCAAAAATGGAGCATTTTCGTAAATTTTCTAAAATATCTTAGAGAAAGTGTAAGAAATGTTATAGTATGCTATATATTCGTGATCTACCCAATAAGTTCTTTCATTTGATACCCCACACGGCATGTTTTGGAAATTTTTATTTTTTTCTTTGTATGCCATATTTAATTACCGGGGTGGGGGGAGGGGGACCACAAAACTGGTTGGCAACATCTGTCTATAGGATGTCTGGGATCTATACAATATATATCAGAAGTCAGATTTAGGTCCGCTATTTTTGCAAACGAACATCTCCTTGGAGCCTGCTCTATTAGTACTTATTGACTTTCGTTTTAATTAATGTGACGCAACGCGGCGGTTATAAACAATAGCACTAACTGACCAACTGTCAACTTTTTTCACGAGCGGCAAGGGACCCCCTTTCGCCCGCGCCATTCTTGTCCTGCAGATGCGCCAGCGGCTACTAGCGCGACGGAGTTGGCATTTCTTTGTCACCGTTTTGTCACCCCTGGATGCTTGGCACCCGGGGCGGACCGCCCCCACCGCCCCCCCTTTACGCCGCCACTGCTGCGAGCTGCGTGATAACAGCGTTAATATTTGGCGCTAAAGATTTGCATTTTTTAGTTCGTGGTTTTTTTAATTTAAAAAAAATCGACTTTATTCGTTAGGTAATAATCGTGAAAAATAAGTAATTTTTCGTTTATATTGCGATTTGCGAAATTTTTTGTTAATTACTATTAATTATGTATCATATGTATTGTCTTAAAAATAAAGTACAATTTTTTATTGGCAAAATTAAACCAACACTTGTTACACCAGTAGCCAAAAAAATTAAAATAAAAAAATCATTAGAAGTCCTAACTATGTTTGCATTCATTTTTTCATCCATTCTATGAAATGGTCCAGAGTTTATTTTTTTATTTATTTTCCACTTTTCCTTAGATCTGAATTCTGACATAATCATAATTATAAATGACGGTGTTATCACTGTTATCTATAGCTACCTTGTTGAAGACACGTTCCGATATGGTCACTAGCCTTTTTTACACGCTTTATATTAGCTTCACCTGTATGTTTGTATGTTTGTAACCGACTTCTTTGGGCGCGATTTTGACCAACTTTTAACGGCCAGATTTCGTTCAAACTTTGTAGATTTATTTAGGACCGATGACAATACACTAATTTGATAAAATAAATAATAGTTAAAAAAAAATAAAAAACACGCGTTTTATAAAAAACCGAACTAAAAGCGTGTTTTTTAGTTTTTTTAAACTATTATTATTATTTTTAATTAGAACCTATTTAGTAAAATTTTGTACTTTATTTTAACTTGAATAATTAAATAAATGTAGGTAGGTAAAATGAATAAAATTACCTTCTAATTTAGTAAATTTATAACTATTGCAAAATTGTATTTCCCATAATGACAACACAGGATAGTAAATAGGTGGGTCAAATAGATAAACAAATCTATTTTTATTCGAGTTACGTCCTTAATACACTGTTTGTATTAAAACTTACAGCATTTTGCACAAATAGACATTGAATTACAGCTGTGATGAGATCACGTACTAGTTTAAGTAATTTAATAAGTAAACTACTAAGATTAAAATTACAATATAATATACTTAGGTAGGTATGATAAATAGGCTAATATATAATATAATTATAGTATAGGCTGTGATAAAGTTTAAGTAAAAACGAAAGTAATAAATATCATCTTAAAATTCGTCCAATAATTCAACGAACTACATTCAATGATAGGTGAAATGAATAACACATACGAATATAGGTTTGTATTGAGTAGCGTCACCTTCTTGGAACGAAGCTATCTCACGAGGGATCGGGAGGAGGGAGTGATCCTGGAGGCCATTCGTCTGCGCCCGCACAGCCTGCGGCCTGCGCCAGCGGCAGCCTCTGCCGGTTAGTCTGCACTCGACCACCGCACGCGACGCACGTCCTGTACCGCCCCAACCCCGAGTGACCCCTCGAACGAACGATACCGCGATTAACAAAAACTAAAACCGCTTTGCAATAACACATGTGAGCTTCAATAACTTATTTTAATTTAGTGAACGGACTGTGAATTTTGAAACGAAAAAAATTTAAATGTTAACGAATTAGCGGCCAACTCAGGTGAGTCACTTATTGTTATTAAAAATTTTATATTTGCTATTCTGTTAGGTACCGAATGTAAGAAGGTTATTGTACTTTTATTTAATGCACAGTTATATGGTAATTAATATGTAGTTTATGTTACCAACTACTAAAATAATTTGTAACAAACGAAATATTTAAAATATTAGTCATTTACAGTGATTGGTGACTAATGATGTCACTTAGTTTGATGTTTTGGCTAAACGATCTTGCTATTGAATATTGATGTATGTCTCAAGGTGAGAATTATTTACAATATAGGTATGCTGTTGGTTTACAAAATATATTGCCTATTATTGCACTATTGTACTAGAGTTCTAGACCATTAAATATGTCGCGTATGCTTCCAAGAATTCTTATATTGATCCTGTGCAAAAAATGTTGAAACGGTCGTGGAATGCCGTAGTTCTACATGTCATTGTTTATCATATTATTAATTAGGGTCATTGCGCCTGTTCGCGTCCACATGCCTATTCGCGTCCATTTTGCGGATATCTTTTAGAAAATTCACGAAAATAAGTAGACTTTAAGTAAAATTGTAATAAGAAAAATTTCCGATAATACCTCAATGTATAAGAGACATGCACACATATTCAAAATAGGCCTGCGCACCGCCTATCCTATTTAAAAAAAATATTTAATTTTGGCTATTAAACGAGAAAGCTAAAACGCGCGGGATTTTGAGAAAAAAATAGTGCGCAGCGTCGCGTTTGACGGTAAGTATCTTATTGTTAAATGTGAATTTTTGAATATGTAACTGTTTCTTTACTTTGCTAACAAAACATGGAATAGTATGGATTATAAAACAGCCAATTTATTTTACAATTAATAGCTAAAATAAGGTGGACGCGAATTACTACACCGAATTTGTACAACTTCCATTTTGCGTCCACGGTGGGCGCAAACTATACCTATAGTACATAACAATAGAACATATTGCGTCCACATTGTTTTTCATTACGTAGCAATGAATTGTTTGTTAAAATATGTAATTTAAAATAGATTGTAAATTTTTGACTACGACTACAAGTTGATAATTAAAATTTTCATTCAAATTAGCTAATTTTTATGCTATTTTTTCATTTTAAAATGGGTATTCTAAGAATGAGACTAGTATCTTTGAGAATGAGAGTCAATAAGTCTGTTTCATATAAACAAAAAAGAAATTTAATTCATTACAAACTAAAAAATAGGGTAGGTAGGTAATCTTAATAGAACTGATTATTATTATTATTTACATAACGTAACTTTGTCTTTTGTTAATTTTTAGTTCTATTAATTATTGATGAGAAGATAAATATAAATAAGTTTTTCCAGTTTCCTTACAGTGAATTATATTAATAATATGTTGATTTTAGGGTTCCGAACCTCAAAAGGAAAAACCGGAATCCTTGTAGGATCACTTTGATATCCGTCCGTCTGTATGTCCGTCTGCCGGTCTGTCTTTCTGTCAAGACCCTTTTTCTCAGTAACGCGTGGAGGTATAAAGCTGAAATTTATATTGAATACTCAAGTCTACGGTCCCTTGAAGCAGTGAAAAAATCAAACTTATAAGCCAAAGCAATCAAAAGATACAGCCGTTTATGCTGCAAATTTTCGCAAATTTCTACATTCGCAAGGGAATCAAAACCTACAGGGTACTTTACGTGAACACAGACACTTGAAGTTTGGTACGAAGCAACGTCTTATAGCAAAAATAAGGGAAACATTGAAAAAAATAATCATTTACAGTTAAAACATATGAAAAAAAACAGATTGATACGGAACCCTCGGTGTGCGAGTCCCACTCCCATTTGGCCAGTTTTTATTAAATAACTATATTCGTAAATAAATAATTTATTAAAATCTAATTTTTATTTGCATTTATCTGATAAAATATCACCCAATACACTATTAATTCCTTTTCTAAGCTGGTGGACGCGAACTGGTCCACGGGTGGACGCAAACTGGAATTTTTGGACGCGAACTGGGTAAAACGCCTAATTCTGCTATTTGTCTAGATAAACAAAAACCACATGATATTTCCAACACAATTGAAAGTAAATCTTAAAATAGACTATGTAATGAACACGTTACATAAATTTTGAGTTGAAATTAGTTCTGGAACATTTTTATTTTCTCCTTCAAACTTTCCAACTGCACTAAGTGGACGCGAACAGGCGCAATTACCCTATTAAAATAATTAGGTACCTACTTACAAAATTGTAGGTAGGTATATGTAGCTCTGTGTCTTATGTTTTCATATTCTTTCTATTTAATGGGACTAACTATACCTATTTTAATTAAATAGGTAAGTATTAAGGTTTATAAAAAATTCGAACAATAGATTTGAAATTGGAACGTCAGATGGTAAGATGTAAAAATTAGGTTTTCTTTTTTTTATCTCGTTGCGGTTTCATTTTTTTATAATTTAAGGAGGTAATTACTTGCGTGAAACAAATACAAAAGTGCATAGAATAAATAATATAATTTTATAAGGTACTAGCGGTCCGCCCCGGCTTCGCCCGTGGTACATATTTCGCAATAAAAGGTAGCCTATGTTCTTTCTCAGGGTCTAAAGATTATCTGTGCCAAATTTCATCAAAATCGGTCCAGTAGTTTATGCGTGAAAACCATACATACATACATACATACATACATACAAACCTTTCCTCTTTATAATATTAGTATAGATATACCTATGTAGGTATAATTGAAATAGGTCAGTAAACTGTAGGTATAAATTATAATCAAGCTGCCTGCGGTTTCAGCTTGAATTCAGAACTCATGAGCAATTAATGTTAATTGATATAAATTAGGTAGCTAGGTATTTATGTTTTTGTCCACAAGTTTTATTTTGCGAGTAACTTAAGTTATATCTAGGCATTTTACTAAATACTAGTAGCTTATCCATATGTAGCCTTTAAAATATCCCACTTTTACGGCATTCTGTTCAACAAGGTCCGTGTTTTTAGAATATCTGTAACAAAAAAACTCAATTAAATGTCTTCTATGTATGAATAACTAACCAGTATTTCATATTATGAAATTGAATATAGGGCGGATATTCAACGGAGGTACTAAATGGGCATGACGGCTTCTAGGTTCTATTCCCGTAGGAAACGAATACAAAAACCTCATCTAAAGATTCGCGAAAACACGCGAAACATATCTTTATGCGTCTGCCCCATACCAAACATTGTCCCATCAAAGAACATGGGACAATGTTTGCCAGGAAGTTCCAAATGTCATTGTTTGTAAATTTTGTACCTAACCAGTGCGCAGTGCAGTGAATTCCGACGTAAGAATATGCCTCGCCATAGAGAAAATGTACCTACCTACTTACATTATCTGCAGAGTTGGTGTTTAGGTACCAATAATTATTGAAAAATAATAAATATTTTTTGACTTAAACTTTTTGGTCGACAACCCTATCGAGTATCGATATCTCCCTTACAAATCTATTGTCTCACATATTTGTGTCTAATTATGACTTCAAAATGTAGAGTATACCAGTCATTGTCATTTCGTTCGCTCTGTTGGGCAGTAGGCACTAGGCAGTAAGTTATTATGTAACCAGGCACACTGGAGTTACCCGACACCGCAAAGGAGCTGTCAGTTGTGGTTGAGTTTAGGGTTGTCAAATCTAAGAAATAATTATCCGATTTACGTAATGGTTTAATTAATAGATTCAGTTTGGATAGAGATTCTTGTTGTCTTGATTTTGATGTTAACCTATTTTTAAAGTGAAACTTTTATTACATCGTCTCAAACTTTTTGGTCTGTGTAGCGCATGTCGCGTGTCGGTCGGCTGCCGAGTAGGTATACCTACTCGGCAGCCGCGATACACGCGACATGCGCTACACAAAGCAGTGTTCGGAACCGTTCGAACAGTTTCACTTTTACCGTGGTTTCATAAAACCACACAACATTTTTTATTTGTTTTTTCAATGCAACTACTCCTTTCGATTAATGAAAATTTCTCTATCAGTATTCATCTGATAAGCATAATAACAAAAGACGTAGGTAGTAAACTAAATAATAATGTAATGTACTAAACAAATTAATACTTTTTAAATTTCCTCTTTTCACAACTTTAATACAATAAGCTTATTGCACGCCTCATAAGCGAAGCGTTGAGGTGGGTACTACTG
>CAJQZN010039032.1:0-10782 GCA_907164685.1 Colias eurytheme | reverse complement strand
AACGGTATTCAATGTACTGTTTTGACTTTCCTGCGATGTATATGTATTATTGTATATGTATATATATATATATATATTTATATTATGACATATAATATATTCTGCCCTAACATAAATTATATATGCATATATTTATTATATTTATTTATTATTAATATTAATATACTTCATTATGTATTTATTTTAAGTAGATACGCTTAATTTATTTTTTTTTAATATTAAGACGGACCTCAACCGCCGGTGCAGCCTGAAAATCAGCGCTGTTTTTGTGCAGCATTTTGCTGAGGCTGTATCCGTTTGCTAATCTTAAGTTAAATTTTGTTATGTTGTTGGCTGTGTTTTTTGCAATAAATTTATTTTCTTTCTTTCTTTCTTTCTTTCATAACATTTTAAATATCTACTGATTACTGATTTTCTTATCGACAATTTAAGTTTCTATTTTATATTTTCTTTTATATGTACGATACAAGAAATATTTTTTATCCAAATAATATTATCATACTAATTTTAATCAGGTTAGGCCTTTTAAACTGCCAAATAAATAAAGATGAGGTAATTATCTAAACGACAAGAATAAACCTTCTTTTTTATCTTTCTATTTACAGACACAGACTAAATTAAAATTTCCCATTTTAATCTCACAAATATAAATACAAAATTTCCATTCAAATCAATACCAAAGAACCACATTGTTTCATTTACAAATAACAGGGGAATATCTAAACAAATATTGCAATGAATGGAAACCGAGCTTCGTTAAATAAACGAAAAAGTAAATGAAAAAAAGTATATTTGAGTAAAGTCTAGCGCGCTTTGCAATTTGTTACTTCTATCTGATACTTGTTAACATGCAAATATTATTTGAAATGATTGCAAAATATTTAATTTTGCTTTGAAGGTAGCAAGCTAATTATGAAAGAAAAAAGTGTAAGAAATTGTATCGAGTTATGATAGTAATCTGTATTCATATCAAAGTAAACTTGATCATATGATATTAAACCTGTTTCAAAATACTTCAGTCTCAAAGTGATAGCTTAATTACAGACTACACTTATTTATTGTACACTTCTATTTAAATTGGCACACTCGCATATAAATACTGAGTATATGTGTGTGGTGTAAACACACTCGGATAATATAATATTTGTTTATACGTATACATTTACATTTGTAGGACGCTATAAAATAAGCATAATTATGAAGATTTGCTTTTGAAAACATAACTTTGAAACAATCAGGAGATTGTAATGACTGTTATGTTTCTTTAAACATCTAAAAACAATCAAAACAACTGGATCTTCCTTATTATTCTTATATAATCTGTTACCTACAATGCGATCTAAATAAACTTTCTTTTTAATTCAATCATGCCATACAAACGACTACCAATTCCATTGAATCCCGCAAATCACAAACTTGACGAGGAACTTTTGAAAACTCTTCATAATCGCTATGCAGCCATCGACTTAAGGCCAGTGCATACAATCAGCACGTTTTGTACGGAACACTCGTTTGCCAGCGCGAGGAATTCAAGTGTCATTATCGTTGAAATGGCAGTTAAGAAACACAGGAATTCAGTTTTGCTATAGTGCACAACTGGGTTTAACTAGGTGTCGTTTTTAACTGGGCTGTGGATGTGGAAGTTTGGTTTTTATGACGAAGTTAATTATGAATAATATAGACTATTTAGTTTTTTTGGATTTTGGAAATAGAGCTCTACGATCAAGAGATTCTGAACCCAAACATAATATCTCAGCTCAACGGAGAAAAATTTATAGTATTTGTTGTTGATATATTCTGCGTAGATTTTTTCCAAAATAAAAGTAGCGATACATTTAATAACAGCTGAAAAAAGTAATCGCAAGTCATGCTTTTTGTGGTATTTATTTTATTTAACGCGCTATATTCCTATATTATGTTTTGTCATGAAATAAAAAGCTGTTATTATAATATGAACGTACCCATTTATCTGTTTAATGTCTACCTAATCTTATTACACCATCCTTCAGACTATATTTAAACTAACCGGAACAGAAATTCCTATTATAATAGTGAATTCAATCGTTCTCATTCTTCAATAGCAATAATCGGAATTCCTTAAGAATATTCAATACTCTATCGTGAACGTATAGACGCGAAGCGGTTTCAAAGAAACTCAATTTAATGAGCACCTATTGAATTATTATTTCATGGTTTATTTATTTGTGAAATAGAATGTAAGTTCCGCAAGTTTCCCGTATCAAACAAGATTAAGGTTCTGAGAATATAACTATAATATAGAAAATAGTAGAATTGATATTAATAGGTAGTATAGAGGGTATTTTGTTGTACATGTATCTTCTTATATATAAAAATTAATCGAAAAATGTGTTGGTAAGCGCATAACTCGAGAACGGCTGAACCGATTTCGATAATTCTTTTTTTATTATATTCGTTGAAGTACGAGGATGGTTCTTATGTAGAGAAAACGTAAACATGTACCACGGGGGAAGCCGGGGCGGACCGCTAGTATAAAAAAAATGAAACCCGATTCGCGTTGTCACGGCATCATGTGTGAACGGGTGGACCGATTTCGATAATTCTTTTTTTATTATATTCCTTGAAGTACGAGGATGGTTCTTATTTAGAGAAAACGTAAATATGTACCACGGGCGAAGCCGGGGCGGACCGCTAGTTATCTATATAATATACCTACCTATAATAACGTATGTAACGTTACATCTCTCTATTTTGATTCTATATTAACCAATACGTTTCAAGGAATTCTAATATATGTACTGGCGTACTGAGCTCCATCAAAATCGTCATTATACAGGTAATTTTGATCCGACAGCAATTATACACAGCCCTTTTATTGAACTTATAGGTTTCATACATATTATTATGTCACACTAAGAGCAGGTTTATATGTAAGCTTTATGAAAAATAACACATCTGATAGTCTTTATTGCAGTGATTATCTTCATATAAATCTCCTGTCACAATGTTTGTCCTCAATGTCCTAAACCACTTAACCGATTATAATAAAATTCGCACACCATGTGCAGTTCGATCCAACTTGAGAGATAGAATAGTTTAAACATGTAGGTACCACGGGCGAAGCCGGGGCGGACCGCTAGTTTCACTATAATTGTTTAGATAAACAGACGACGGACTTTGTGATTTTAAACGACAAATTATTACTGCATATCTTCATGACTAGTAAATTGTTACTGTATAACTGTATCTTACTGTATACTTGTTGCGTTAGTTCCATTTCATAACAGTAAGTATTGCACACCAATTCCTTTCATCCCTATTTCCAACCAAAAAACAACCGAGAGCATCCCTGATTCTAAAAGCTCAACCATTTAGAACGGGCAAACACATCTGAAATTGTAAAAAGGCTCATGTAGAAAGACATCATTTATCATACAACTCTGTGCTTTTATTAATGTCGGACATTTTTCCAATACTCCGACAATTTAGGCTTTGGCGCAATCAATTTTGCCACTTGAAACCGTTGTGGGCATTAGATTGATGTTAGGTATCTGCTTATATTTTTCCCGTAGTACTAATGATTGGGAAGATAAATTTGTCTTTTGTATCGGAGGATACATATAGGAATAACAGCAGTTCGTTGTTTTCCTTCATCATACCATAACAGTTCCGTTGTATAAGTTAAGGTTGTTGTATTAATATTTTGTTCGCGAACATACATATTTAAATATTTCGTATTTAAGACAAATTAATGGAGATCCAATATGTATAATTTATGCAAATATCATCGATATATTGTGTTGGACCTACAATACTATAAATACATTGCAGTGTGGATTATGGCTTTAGAATCATAGGAGACCAATAATCATAAGCTGATGATGGAGATCTTTTTTAGAGGACATAAATATTATAATAGTGAAGATGGAATATGGTATACCTGTTTAAGTCATCCCAAACAAATAAAGTATAAACCACCTGCAGTTAATACATTGGTCCTCTAGACAACAATTATTCAAATCTTTTCCGTAGCGATTAATTCACACCCTCATTTATCAAACCACATCTGCTACATTATAACGTCGTAGCACTCGTAGCAATCGCGTAGCACGTAGCCGGCAGTGTAGCCACAGTTCTACGTGCCGTCTTGTAAGTTACGAACACTACTCTATTTCATACATTTCTATGTAATGTGAACTGATATTTGGAAGTGCTTTATTTGTCGTACAAATGAGATATGTATGTGGCTAGTTTATCTTCTTTATATATAAAAACTAGCGGTCCGCCCCGGCTTCGCCCATGGTACTTACATGTTTAAACTATCCTATCTCTCAAGTTGGATCGAACTGCACATGGTGTGCGAATTTTATTATAATCGGTTAAGTGGTTTAGGAGTCTATTGAGGACAAACATTGTGACACGAGATTTATATATATTAAGATGAACCGCAAAATGTGTTGGTAAGCGCATAACTCGAGAACGGCTGAACCGATTTCGATAATTCTTTTTTTATTATATTCCTTGAAGTACGAGGATGGTTCTTATGTAGAGAAAACGTAAACATGTACCACGGGCGAAGCCGGGGTGGACCGCTAGTATAAATATAAAAATGAAACCCGTTTTCCTTCGTCACGGCATCACGCGTGAACGGGTGGACCGATTTCGATAATTCTTTTTTTATTATATTCTTTGAAGTACGAGGATGGTTCTTATGTAGAGAAAATGTAAATATGTACCACGGGCGGACCGCTAGTATGTATTAATTTTAAAAACGATTACGTGTGTGTAATAGACGTGGAATAAACGATTCATTTTTTTTTATTTTGTTTATTTAATTTTATAGTATAAATAATTGTTATTGCTCAAGTTAAACAGACCTGTTACAGGCAAATTTTTACATATTTATTTACTAGAATAATAAAAATAACTATATTATTCTGTATCAAAAGATAAGAAGAATAAAGCGTAGGAATTTTTGTTACTTGCTTCTTTACTAATGAGCCTAATTACTTAGGTACTGCTAATAGCAAATCACTCAACGCTAATCTTCCAAGTTTACAAAAGTTACTACTAAGCTAGTATAGAACTAATGTTAATTAACCTAAGTATTTAATTAAATTTAAGCCTAATGTAACGATTTAGGGTTCGTATAAAGGATATATCATATAGTTTTCTATCGATCACGAGGCTTAGTTAAAAGAACTTGTTATTGTTTTACCTGTTCTTAATTAATACATTTACACATTGTAGTTCTAGTTTGTGTGAAGTTAATTATACAAAAACAAATCAGCATAATCAATCCATCAATTATTTAAAACTACGAAACGCTACGTGGTTTTTTAATAGATAGAGTGATTCTCGAGAAAAGCATACATATAATTAGGTTTTAAACAAAGCGGGGCAAGCCGCAGGCAGAGAGCTACTGTATTGTAAGGATGATGTATTGAAACCTGTTGTAATTTTAATGTAAGTATTACTATTTTTTAAATACATTTTATACTTACAATATGACTAACCATTAACTCTAGTAACTGCTTTACTTTCCTAGCCTTTAAATCGTACCATATTTGTTACCTCAATAGAAATAGAATCTTTATTGAAAAAGTTTTAAAATAATACAGTTTATATATTTGGGGAAATTAAAGCCTGTGTTAGTTCAAAACTGTGACAATAAATCTTATATATAAAAATGAATCGCAAAATGTGTTGGTAAGCGCATAACTCGAGAACGGCTGAACCGATTTCGATAATTCTTTTTTCATTATATTCCTTGAAGTACGAGGATGGTTCTTATGTAGAGAAAACGTAAACATGTACCACGGGCGAAGCCGGGGCGGACCGCTAGTATAATATATAGTATATAGTTAGTGGAATAGGCAATAGACGGTGGCAGATGACAGACGTCGCGTTCACTTGCTTTTGGACCGTCCGATCGGATGGACGTTCACCATTTTGCGTAGAAATAATTGTTAACATTTAATATTAGATTTTGATTGTTCTTTGGAAGTATTTTGTTTAAGAAAATAAGAAATAACCGTCTAAAAGGCTAATTATATCAATAAAAGAAAACCACACGTATCGCCAAACAACTCACCTAAACAGCCGTAGCCGTCTACATGCAGCACGTAGCCCGGCCCGCAGCCGCACTCGTATGTCCCGTCGTGCAGCTCGCGACACAGCTGCTCGCAGGGGCTGCCTTCCCCGCACCGCCCTGGAATGGAGACTTTTGTTATGGGATATCTGTACTATAATATTATAAAGCTGAAGAGTTTGTTTGTTTGAACGCGCTAATCTCGGGAACTACTGATCCGATTTGAAAAATTATTTCGGTGTTAGATAGTCCATTCATCGAGGAAGGTTATAGGTTATCATCACGGTACGGCCAACAGGAGTGGAGCTACACGGGTGAAACCGCAGCTAGTGTACTATAAGTTTCAGTGAGACTTATATTAGATCGATCCCACTCACATACATACTTATGATATACATAGGTGCATACATGATATGTTTATTAGAATTAAATAATTCATATGTTAAGGAATAACGTGAACGTAATATATATACATATTTATATATATTTATAATATTATATTTCTTGTTTTTGTATTGTATATAAATTAGTTATTTTTACAATGTATCATTGCATTTTAGACATTGAATTTGCGCCAACGCATACTCGTTCAACATTCCTTACAATCAGGGTTGCCTGGAAGAGAAATATACACTATCTAAGTTTGTTTGCCCTGGTAGGTATGTATGCACAATAAAGCATAAATAAATAAAATAAATAAAAGCGTGTGTTTAATTTGATACAGTCGACTAATTAATGAATTCTAAGTAGGTAAATCGTCACTCGCCACATTTAGGTCGGTCATTGACGTCCCTATTTTTACATGGATCGCATTATTCTGTGCTATTTCGAGAAAATCAGCAAATACACAAATATAGGTAGATTAAAATATTGTATGTAGGACCTAAATTATAAATTAAGTCGTAAAATATTCTTCAAATATACAACTTTAGCATAAACATAAAATACGCAAACGAAGCCTAAAAGGTTGTTTCCATGTATAAATCCCGAAATAAAGTTATAAATATTTAGTCCATTTATGCTGATACGTTAAACAAACACAATAAATATTCAGAATCTATAGTAACGCAAATAAAATCTAAAAATGAAATAGGCCAATGAATTCGCAAATAATTCCAAGTTTTCAAACGACATTTAATCGAACGGTGATAATAAACAACTGAATTTACCGATATATCGATTTTGATAAAAATACAAAATGTCCGATGGTTTTTGCGCCGAAAATTGCTAAAGATTTTTCCTGCTAGTATGATTAATGGCACGGACTATAAAATTGTTCAAAGAGCGAACCGATATTTAGTTCAATATGGCTTTATATAAAAATGGTATGAAATAACCGATGAGATTTTTAAGCATATAAATTAATTGGTGTATGTAAAAATTAATGTATCTACACCAATTTTTATTAATAACTAGCGGTCCGCCCCGGCTTCGCCCGTGGTACATATTTACGTTTTCTCTACATAAAAACCATCCTCGTACTTCAAGGAATATAATAAAAAAAGAATTATCGAAATCGGTTCAGCCGTTCTCGAGTTATGCGCTTACCAACACATTTTGCGATTCATTTTTATATATAAAGAATAGCGTAAAGCTTTAATGATCTACTGTATATTAATAAACACAGTTATTATATTACAATAGAGATATTTCATAATGAACAAGGACGTTCAACGTACAATATCTCCCAGGCATATCGCTAGCTAGTCAAGACGTCATCAAATTAATAGACCCATTCCAATGGACCTCAGCTAGACGTCATTCAAGTAGGGACCGCAGACCTAACTACGAACTATCTGGGAACATTTGTCTTCATGTAAAATAATAGAGCTGTCGGAGTGACGTGGGGCGATTACGGTATGATATGAGGATTTCGGTTGTTTACTTTTTATGAGAATATTCTACGAGGATTGTTACAGCGATCCGTTGCTATGGCGACGTGGTTAACAAAAAGATCCGTTATTATCATCTAGGTATGAACTATGAAATCCGCCCAAAACATTTGGAAAAAAGTAAAAACATTCGGCGCATTGTAATAAAGTACTTATAGGTGCCATCGCGGAATATGGACAGAACGCTCTAAAATACGAGATATAATATAGATAGTAGGTTATAGAATAAACGTTAATTTTATCCTTGTATAAAAGCAGTGACTCTGGTTTGCAAAGTACTTATTTAAGTAATACTTTACCCTGTTATTATTACGAAAGTGAAACTCCTTAGACGGCAATTAATTAATGAATAAACGGACGAGGTTTGAAAGTAAGAACAAACTAGTAAAATAAATGTTTAGCGTATTTTTTTATTAGATACTTTTACAAATTTTAATAATTGTAGATTGTTAAATATCATAGACCATGATAATTAATAAGGCTTGAGTATATTAATACAAAAGTAAATAATACAAAAAGAAAAATAATTAAACGCAAGGAGAAATAGAAAAAGAGCATGAAAAAGTTTCCCTTCTGCCACATGTCGGTAAACGTCATACAAGTGCAACTTATACGTGTACTGCAGAGCAATTTAACTTTCACTTGAACTACGTTTGACAGTCTTCTTGAAAAGCTTATGATTAAAGTGTACTTATTCGTTGGTCATTATATGGGTATAAAGATGCATTTTACGTCTATATATTGACGGTTTTTTGTATATCCTATTTCGTAATCAACTATACTCGAGATCGAGGTTACAATATAATACATGCTTTAAAACAACGGCTTCGCCCCGTATTCAAAGCAAATTCCTATGGGATAGAGATGTTTCAACGCAGTAAAAAGAAGTACATGTTACTCTATATAGACTATAGTTCTATACCTCCTATGCAGAAATAATCAAAATATTACTCCGTTGCTACTTGAAAGAAAAAATAATAAGCAAACAGATAGAGGATGTGTTTAATAGATAGTTAATACTCTCTTGACTCGTGGGTTTTCAATGCTTAGTAACCAGACTCTTAAGTCACCAGCCCCCCTAGACAAGTGGCTTTCTATTAGCGTAAAGTTCAATAGAATAGATTTTGAATGTATGAGATTGACGTAATCAATCGTCGTCGTCGTCGTAATCAAACGTCAATCTCATACATTCATAATCTATTCTATCAAACTTTACGCTAATAGAAAGCCACTTGTCTAGGGGGGCAGAGAAGCCAAAGTCTTAAGAGACCAGAGAAGTGATTTGAAAGTCCAATAATTCTACGCTCGTAGTTTTACAATCGCAAAGTCCAAAATGACTAGAGCAATGACCTGAAAGTCTATACATAAAATGCCTAAGATCATTTGGCTAACCTTATTAGCACTATTTCTATCCGTATTAACTATTCACGCTAAGAACACACATCGCTCCTTGTCACGCGATACATTACTGGAACAGCCTTTGTTTTGTAGGCGATCCGTCTTCACCATGTGGCTAATTGTAAGGATAGTGTATTTCTCTAGGAAATTACATGTATAATACAATCTGCATGACTTTGCTTGGTTGGAGAATAATTTTGTGAGAAAGGTTAGCAGGTACTGGTACTAACTCTATGACTTCTCATTGTTGTAATCTAATTTCTTCGCGTACAAGAGTTAACATATTTTAACGGAAATTATAAAATATAATGTATTATGAATATTGCATTTTTTTTAGACATCAAAAAGTGCGATTCGTTCACGTGTCGATTTAGCATGACCGTGGCCTCGTTACATTGCATCAAATACCATGATAAATATATCTACTTATAATATAAAACATATGTTTTTTAAGTAAGTTAAGTCTAAATCGCAATTTGGAAGAGAAGAAATTTTAAGATAATCTGACAGCGGAGCAACAGAAACTATTGAGTGCTTTTAAAAGCTCGGTTTCAACCCGCTATTTGGTGCAAGGTATCGTAGGAATCGGATTTCGCTTTAGAGGTGTTCCAAAAGGTTATTTTACGAAACACGTTTGCACATTTTAGTATTTGTTTTGTTGATTTTTGCGTTTTGCTTTCAATAGAAAAGGTAAAATTGAGCAGAATATTATAACTTGTTTTTCCAAACGAGTTTTTCATAATATAAAAGTGTATTTAGAATTAACATAAAAGTATAAATGACTCTTTTATATTATGATAAGAAAGCCCAAAACTTGTTCTTAGACTTACTAGAAACATTAACTACACAACTAAACATTAACTAACTGTAAATTTGTAGTTGGAATTTTTTGCGCTGACCCAAGAACTTCTATAGATTAAATTATTCAGATTTAAAGAATTGTTTCACGATTCTCAGAATTCTGAATAAATAATAGGCAAAATTGGCTTTCAGGTAAAACATATACCTTAGCCGAATACGTCCATTACGGGTAAATATAAATAATTTTCCTAAGTTCTTAAACTTTATTATAATGACACCATCAAATTTATAGAATAAAATGAAGGATTACATAGAGCAGAGAGATTTAAATAAAAGATTAGGTAGACAATCTTATCGGCACCATAAAAGTAAATGGCATTCGTCGCTTCCTGTGTTAACATTATATAAAAGAGATATTGATTAAAGATACGGGTCTCGTTATCGTATCCGTTAATTATTATTTTTGTAAATTATGCACCCTAAAACACTAAAGATAGACTTGAATGTTATGAAAAATAACTAGTTAAGTTATGAAACTCAAGTATCTATATATCAACATACAACTTAAACAAAATCTTAGGGCGCTTGTGCACTACAAGGAATTTTACTGTCCGGCATTCC
>CAJQZN010039031.1:0-13509 GCA_907164685.1 Colias eurytheme | reverse complement strand
AACCCTTTCATTTTTCAGGGTCTGATTCGATGTGGTTTAATTGTTATCTATTAAATAAACAAAAATAATAATTAAAAATATTTAATAAAAAAAAAATTATGAGGCGTGCACTTTTGGATTTTCCAAATTATTTTATTGTATTACTTACACGCCAAAAAATTGCTATAAAGTTGCCAAAATATGAAAAGAGTAACATAGTTTTTTTTTATAATATACCTGCTTGATTCAGTGGTTATATCTTCTGTATAGATCCAGACAATATATTACATATATGCATTCGATTCCCACTACGGGACAAATGTATTGTGATTGTTTCTTTGCATATTATCTTATTTACTGGTGTCCATTTTCTAGTAAGTACTAATTTTTATTTCTTTATGGAGTAAAGGTAGAAAAAATAACAAGTACCAAGAGTTAGATTCAGGGCCTTTTATCTCCTACAATTTCTCGGTCAAATCAGTTTAAATACAAGATATTCTAAGTATACAATACAATACATACAATTTAATCTAAGGGCCAATTTTTCAATCCATGGTTAAAACTTGGTTAAAACTTATTCGCCCAATAAAGTATTACACGATAACATTAAAATGTCACCCGTAAACTGTCAAATACAGGCAAATAATACATTTTTAATACGTTATACGACGAACAAGTATTAACCAAGGATTGAAAAACAGACCTAATTCTAATCTTATTTGTTGATACAATACTAATTTTCTTAATAAATAATAAATAATTAAAAAAATTACCATACTTTAGCCAATAAATAAATAGTAACCAAAACGAACCCCTTGTTCCCAAATATTTGTATCCATACTAATATTATAAATGCGAAAGTAACTCTGTCTGTCTGTCTGTTACTCAATCACGCCTAAACTACTGAACCAATTTTCATGAAATTTGGTATGGAGATATTTTGATACCCGAGAAAGGACATAGGCTACCTTTTATTGCGAAATATGTACCACGGGCGAAGCCGGGGGCCGGGGCGGACCTCTAGTACGTTATACGACGAATTATTGTATTAACCAAGGATTGAAAAATCAGACCTAATTCTCATCTTATTTGTTGATACAATACAAATTTTCTTAATAAATAATAAATAATTAAAAAATTACCATACTAAAAATTACTACTTTAGCCAATAAATAAATAGTAACCAAAACGAACCCCTTGTTCCCAAATATTTGTATACTTCAATAAAAGTCGAATGGCGCGTATAACTATATTCCGTTGAAAATAGCAACGGATCGATACGGTAAATAGCCGAAAGTTTGTCAGGGGTCATATTTCAGTTTATGAATAATTAGTTCGATATTGGAAGAAGTTTAATTGCGCATTTATTTATTGTTATAGAAAGAAAGATAAACCAATTAACAAACACGCATCTATACTTATATTATAATCTGAAGAGTTTGTTTGATTGTACACGATAAGCTCAGAAACTGCGTGTCAGATTTGAAAAATTCTCTCAGTGGTAGATAGCCCATTTATCGAGATAGAATAGGCTATATAACATCATGCGTTACCTGTAGGAACGGAGGGATGCGGTTAAACCTGGCGACACAGCTTGTTTTTGTGATATTTAGTAGGTATATAAGAAATTAAGAATACGCAAGGAAAGTAAGGAAGGGTGATAACAGCACTGTATAAATTCATCACGTTTTCACATAACCTGCAAATCCTGTGTATTTCATTCAAAATATTAGCCATTTTCATACATAACCTCGATTTTCCCACCTCGTGATATTTGGTGATTTATTCCCTTTCAAAGTTCACGTGATTAATGTGTCCCTGTGTCACGTATTTCCCTATAAGCTACGGTATTTATCGTATAATATATTTCAGCATAGGATTAAGGACATTATGATGTAATTAATGAATAGTTTACCTTTATACCTATGACGTATATTACATGAGAATTCTCTTTGAATTCTCTTGCCCTACTGTTTAATTTAAGTATGTATATCTCTCAAATACTGTACTTATAAACGAGCATCAAGCAGTCCTTTCAATAGAAAAAAGAGCGTGCAGCATACTTGTCAGAAGTGAAACTTCTTTGGCAAGATTCAAAGATACCAAAATCGTTACTCCATGAAGTGACGGTATTGCCATGACGCGACCTTGAAATTTTACTCTCAACGAGCCTAAAGAAGTTTCACTTCAAAATATACAAACTTTTCACTGCAGCTTCACTTGCATGCACTTCATTTAATTGCAAATCAGCTTCCCATCTTCTATTGAACCCTTTCAACTTATAGACCTTTTTTATAGTGGGGAAATCTTCCAAAGATACCCACAGCCCCCGGGGAAGGAGTCGTGGATTATGTCGGATTCTTACCGACTAAAACCCCACTGTGTTCCGTCGAGCCGCTTTAATGATGGGGCCGCGGGTATTGGTTGGAATTCTTCCGCGACAAACTTATAGACCTTCCTAAATCCTAGCTACTAATAAACTACTCCATTACAGACTATCCCTATGAGTTATGAGTTATGACCCTCACTACCTTAACTTCTATAGTTATGAAGTAGTTCTATAGTTTTAGTCAGTTTAACTGACCATTAGAACAGTTTTAAGACTTGTTGGTGATGTCACTGACGGCTATCCGTAACTTTATCAGTAACTATGAAGCAGTATTATTTAACACTTATTTCCATACTTTATTTGTATTAGCAATGTCCTGTGGTTTTACCCGCATTGCTCTACTCCTATTTGTCTTAGCGTGATGATATATAGCTTATAGCCTTCCTCGATAAATGAGCTATCTAACACTGAAAGCTAATCAAATTCGGACCCGTAGTTCTTGAGATTATCGCGTTTAATCAACCAAACAACAAGTAAAAGTATAGATTTAAACTGGCAGATAAGTTACACAACCAAAATGTATTCAACAATTGAACGCAACAAACAGACAGTAAATCTTGCTATATATACGGATAATAAATCGAGTGAAGCAAGGAAATATCAGCTTGTTACAAAGCGCTGTTCGTTCGTCAAATACGTCTGTCTGTGATATCTCACCGGAGATGTTGCTGGTACACTATTACTCTGATATAGGGTTGTCAACTTTAAGTTATTGAAGTGAAACTTCTTTAGGCAAGTTGAGAGAAAAATTTCAACGTCGCGTCATGGCAATAGCGTCACGTCATGGTATAAGGCGACGATTTTGATATCTATGAATCTCGCCAAAGAAGTTTCACTTCTGACACGTGTGCTCGGCACTCACGCTCTTTTTGTTCTGTGTTTATTGTCACAAACGAAGATTACTATCAAAGAAATTTTGGTAATTTTAAACTGTTAAAAATCAAATTACATTTCAATTTAGTACATTGGCGTAATTATTTTTTTTATTAAGTTTTTTTTAATAAAGACTAATATTTATTTCTTGTAACTACATAATATAAAATTTTATTAAAAAGTTTTAGCTAAGTATTCAATTAATTAAGTTTAAAGTGCTTTATTTCGCTTAGTGACAAAATAAATTGGTTTGCTTTCTATTTAATTTTCAAGGACATCAAAAATTTTCTTTTTTTATAAAAAAATATCTATGTATTTTAAAATACATTTGGCAACCCTAAGGGAATAGCGGTTGGCTTGCATTCGTTATATACGATTTAAGGGATAAGCTCTTGGAAAAGCGATGATTTTATTATTTACCTGTTCAAATGTATTCTGAAATTCTACGTACATGTATTGTGTAAATAAGTACCTACATTTTCGGAGAAAAATGTAAGCCAACTGTTGGCTGATTGGCTGTTGATTCAATTCTCAATGCTCAAACTGATCAGTTTTATAAAGAAAATATAATAAAGTATTAAGATATTATACCGACGTGTACAAAAAAGGAGTATAAAATGAATTATAATTTATAAATTTATAATATACCATGTGAGTAACTCTATATTTTCATAAGTTTCAGAACAGTTTTTTTTTCTATCATAACTGTATTCAATAATTGAAATTAACATTCAGTGTTTAAAATTATAAAATGTAAAAATTGTGTTTTACTTATGTATCATATTTGTTCTTCATATCTTTATGAATTCTCTTAAACGACCTTAAAATAAACTACAAGCTTGTACCTACCTTAAAGCTAAGATGAAGGTAGAGTTTCCGTGAGCACGGCACGACGGGTTCACTGCTGTCTTTATGAATATTATATGCAAGTAACACGTACTCAAACACTGCATTTGATAGCATTTCCTCGCTTTTGGCTACATGTTACCGATTAAAATAATATGGAGGCACCTTGTGATCCTAGAGAAGCGGTTTTCATTTATTTTTATATTTATCCTATTCTTTCTAGGTCTTTGGGGTGTGCATGTATGTTTGCTCTGTTACGTTTATAATAAACACTATCTTGTCACATAGAATTTTTTATAGGTACTGTACGGTACGGTAGACGTAAAGTTTTCCTATTTTTTATAATTTTCATATTTTCTTGCACTTTAAAAACGCATTTGCAAAAAAGAAAACAAAATCTGTCCATTCATGCGTGATTCCCTGAATCAATTTATTCAAATATTCTTAAGTTTCAAAATATGTCTATTACGTGTTACCTAAGACTTTGATTAAATATATTGTTGGCCTAATAATTGTCCTTGTAAAATCATTCATCACAGGTCATGTGAGGGGTCAACTTCTCAAGTATTATTTATCCGTCAAGTGTCCTCAAAACTAATAACTTGTAAAGTTCTAAGTCAAGATTATATCAATGGCTAAAGTTTAGATTTGATCAAGTTAGACCAATTTGCCTTAGGTTATTTATAAGTTAGAATAGTTACATATTTATGTAGTATAGCCAAATTGTCATGTATTCAAATTTATTATAATAGTTTTTTTTTTAAACAGAAAAGATAATAATAAAAGTTTGACTATAAAATAAAGAAGAATGTATACAGAAGTCAGAAACAGTAACTTAACAGAAATCTTACAATAAGCAAGCAAAGATCTTATCATTTAAGAGCGATTTCTTCCAGACTACTTCAGCTATTAACTAATAAGTAAATAGAGAAATATTTTCAGTACATTGATGTATTTTATGCTATATCTGATACATGCCACACCTCATTCCACTGATTCGATGTTCTTCACCAACATACGAAAACACATTGCATGTTCATATCCATAAGCAGTAGTATTTTGATTATCAAACAAAACTAAGTATCTACAATAAGGTAAACAACATAAAAAGACTAATTAACATGTCTGTACGGTAAAGTTTAGTTGTATAAACATTTAGAATTGAACATTCCATACGAAGAAAGCATAATTTCTACCTGTGTCTATTGTTTTAGCATTAAAATGGGGTCTGTCGGAAATTGTGCCTTCCACTCATTGTTAGAGGATCTTTTTTCTTAATTAAATTCTTTGACTTATAGCTTTGGAATGTCACTATTGGTATAAGAAATTATTAGTTTTAATGGAGGTATATGAAGAGGGAATATAACAGGTTTGGAATTGTTAAGCTTTTTGTATCATAGATAAAAAAAAAGATTTTAGCATGATAAATTCTAAACTGTGGCAACACTTCTAACTATCGACTTTTACTAAATTCGATCTCTATGGAGTTTCTTGCCGGTTCTTCTCCATAGATACTGCTTTCCGAATCGGTGGTACCTACATGTAAAAAAATGTTATGACGTTTCAAAAGTGCTTTTATAAGAAGTCTAATTGAATAAATAAATGTTTGAGTTTGAGTTCTTTACCTAATGAGTAATAATGATCTTGGTAGGTAATGATTATGATGATAATATGGATAACTTTTTTTATGCCTATAAAACAAGATTCATTAGAACAGGATTATTTTTCCCACTCAATAATAACTAATACATGCTAATAGTTAAAATTAAAATATTCTTTCTTCAACACTACTATTTAAAATTTAACTCTGGTTGTACTTTGAGTAATATAAATAATTATATATAGGTATAATATAAATAATTAAGTATAATTTCGCAAACTAGTTTTAGTCTCAAACGACCAGAGTTAATTTTTAAATAACCCACAAAGGTGAGGTGTAACCTAAAGGAAAATCAAAAGTTAGAGGTGATAGTTTTCAGTAAAGCTTAAAATAACGGTATATGAAAAGGTAAATAGGTCCTTTGAAATGATATCACCCGCACCACTCGTGGTTAATTAACATTTTAAAGTTTCACGTAATTAATGTTTACAGATAATATTTCGTATCTATGTCTTTTTCTGTTCTATTTATATGTGACTCTTTTAGCTACTGTTTATTTATTTAATATTGGACCACACCATTTAACATTACAATGTACAAAATATAAAGTTGTATAGATGCGAAGTACAAAAGGTAACCTTATCGCTTAAAAGCGATTTCTGCCATGCCACCTAAAGTAAAGGATAGATATCTATATAATATCTATCCTTTACTTTAGGTGGCCTGGCAGAATTTACATATAATTAATGTAACGCGTGTGGCTGAAAATGTAAAAGAAAAAATAATTAAAAGATAAAAATAAAATACTCTCTCTATTAGCAATAATCTTAAGATATATAAATCTCGTGTCACAATGTTTGTCGTCAATGGACTCCTAAACCACTTAACCGATTATAATAAAATTCGCACACCATGTGCAGTTCGATCCAACTTGAGAGATAGGATAGTTTAAACATGTAGGTACCACGGGCGAAGCCGGGGCGGACCACTAGTATAATAATAAAATAAGCTAATATAATATATTACATATTATTATTATGTTTAACATTGTAATGTCTTTGTTTTGTGTTTAATATAAGATGGCTTGTGTAATTTCGTAGAAATGTATATGATTTTATATCTTTAATTAACTTTGTTCCTTAGTAATCTTAATGAGATGAACAAAGAGAAGAATATATTAATATAATTCAAGCTCTTGAGCTTTTGTTTGTATTGATGTTTAAGAGAATTTATTTATTCTTATCATTGATTTGAATCTAATTAATTATTTACTTTTATATTGTTGTACGTACTGATAACGTACGTACGTACTAAGGAAGCATTTTATAAATCTCTTCAAAATGAGATAAGCATAATCACAAAAATACACCAAAAATATTAAATAAATAAATAAAATAAATAAATATTATAGGACATTATTACACAAATCGACCTAGTCCCACAGTAAGCTCAATTAAGGCTTGTGTCGTGGGTACTAGGCGACGATAAATATAATATTTAATAAATACATATATAGATAATAACAGCCAGACCCAAGGGCCAAGAACAAATAATTGAGTTCATCACACAAATATTTGCCCTCACCGGGGATCGAACCCGGGACCGTCGGCTCAGTAGGCAGCTACTTTACCACTGCGCCAACCGTGTCGTCAATATTAGAAACGAAACTAACTACTCATAGAAACTACTACATATTATGTAACTAATAGTGTTGAAAAATACGTAAGAAAATTAAAAATAATTATTATTTGTCCCCAGCCGGAGCGAGTCGGCTCTAAACAGCCCCACGGAGCCCGACGTGTCACTGGCCGCGTCCATCACAGACCCCTTGGAGGCCTACACCTTAGAAGAAGCTAGAAGGACTATCAGGTATTGTAACATTCATATAAAGCAACTTAATAAAAGTAAATAGTAGTGCTAAACGGTAATATAGGTTAGAAGACAAGATAAATGATTAATTCTTCAAGCATGCTATTAAAAGTTAAATGAAAACACAAAAAACAAAAGGGGGAATTTTCCCGTCTGATACCAATTACCAATCTAACCTTTTTATTTTTTTTTTAATACATACTATTCCGAGAGTTAAAAATCCGTCGCGTGATGGTAGAATGTAAAAATACAATAATTGTTTTTCTGTTACAGAGACCTCCGTATGAAATATCGAGCGCAGGCGCACCAACTGCTAACATGGCGTCGAGCGCACCGCACCCAAGAAGAACTAGTCAATCGTTTGCAAATAGAAAAGGCAGAACAGTTGAAAATGCTCTCCAGCCAACTGCTTCTCTTCGAATCGCGTTTGGTTCGCAAGCAGAAGGAGATAACCAACATGCTCGCCCTCCGGGAAACCATAATTATGAAACAACAAAAAGTCATCGAAAATCTACAAGCTAAACTGCTAGATAACGGCATCGATATGATCTCATCTATCCCCGACTTCAGAGATATGTTGCAAGACACAAATATTACTGGAGACTTCGATTCACTCAACGATTCTGACTCCGCTGTGATAATGGAAGACATGGACTCCGATTGCTGTAATCTGTCCAACCTTCCAAGGTTCAGATCCATGAACCCTGACAGCGTTACAGTCGCCCGATCGATCTCAGATGCCATTGATCCTAACATCAAATATAATGTCGCTAGACGATCCAACGGGTTCCTGCGCAGGCCAGAAATTCTCGAAACTGTTTATAGCGTCGAGGAAGAAGCAGACGCCGAATCCACTAAAGGTCTCAGCGCGCAGAGCAGTACCGAAAAGGAAATCAAAGATGCCAACAAAACAGATGAACAGAAGACAAAAGAAAGCAGTCTTTTGGCTCAGAGGCGAGACAACTTCCGCATGAGAAGTATCGTTCTCACTGCCGAAGTTAAAAGCATAGATAGTGATAAGGAAAAGCCAAAATCGAGCAACGATATGTGGTCCTACAGTTATGTGCCAAAAAGGATGACTCCCGCCAATGACTCTGATGAAGAAGCGACTTCAAATCCGGAGAGTGATGCAGAGGATCCCGAACCTAAGTCAACACAAGTCGTTACATACAATCGAGTTATGTCCAACCATAGAAACGTGACCAAACCTAAGGATGTGAAGTACAAGAGGATAAATAAAGCGAAATCGAAGAGTCTAGAAGAATTGAGAGGACGATTAAAGAATTGGGTCGACAAGGGGAATAAACTGTCGAATATACCGTTGGAGCATGCGCAGAGCTATGCCTAAATGAAGTTCCTTTAAATATTATAGCAGAGATGTGAGTCAGGCCTGAAAACCAAATTGTCATGAAGACAATTCTAATGGCGAAAAAGGCATTTAATTTCCGATTGATGATGAATCTTCATAATACTAATGTCCATAGAATAAGTTTAAGTGAGATTACACCACCTAATAATTTCGTAATCATATAAATAAATAAATGCTTGTAGATCGATCACGCAATAAAACGGATATTCTTCTAGATAATTTATAATACATATTTAAATAATATTATGAGCTTGTCCACTTTAATCTATCAACACGGTTCGTCTTTGTTACAATATACATTAAAATATACCAGAAATATTAGTCAGATATTCTTGATACTTGATATTCTATTGTAAAATATTTCATATACGTATTGTTAGTTTTAAACTATATTTCAAGAATCCATGGTTGTCTATTTAACAGTATTTGTGTATGAATTAAGGCTATCAAATCTGAGCTTTTGATCAACCTAATTATTCGCACAACTGAATTTTTAAAGATATCACGTTATTTGAATGTTATCTCAAAGAATTTTAGAAGTACAATTGTCTAAGAAACAGCAAAAAATGTTTGGTTCCATATCTTATAATAGTTAACCTGTTGGTACTTTTCTTGTTTATAAAAATACTAAAAATAGTCGTATTTATAAGCTTAAATAACTTTGTATATAAACTGTCGGAATTGAGTGTGTTTCTGTGATTAAATTTTATTATTTTCTTTAGAGAGTAAGTCTTGGAAACTTTGAAAAATTGTAGAAAATATATTTATTGTATCATATCGGTGCCAATTACAAATACTTGATATAAGGTAGTGAATTCTGTTTCAATTTAAACTATAAAATGTTTTACATGCAAGTTGTATTATGAATTTAAAGGAAATTAATGTACAAAGAAACCCAACAAAAAATGTATACCTATTTGATAATTGAAAGGACATTTTTAATAATAATTTTAATAATGTTTAATGTATGTTTATTTTGTTATTTATATTTAATTAATCTGAATTTCATTAATTTTTTTAAATATTTGAACTTATTTCTTCAATACGACTTGCGTGTAAAGCGTAAATGTGTCAACAAATTAATAATTAATAAATATTGAATGTTTTAAAATACATATTACAAAGTAAAAGAAAATTAATTGAACATTGATGTTTCTTGAGCGGAGAATAAAATATTAAAAAGTGCCAAAAATCTGTCGAAAATTAAATCCACGAAAAAAATTACTTTTTAACAAAAATATTAAGTTACTAAGTGACTAACATTAGATATTTCAAATTGACTCAAACCTTAACCAAAAAAAAACTTGGAAATAGTCCGGCCTAGTGTTATAAAGTATTTTTCTTTATACCTAATAGGTAATTGTAATTTGTAAGTCTTATACAAAACTATTCCTTATAGCCAAACATATATAATACACATCTATGATGTAATTATGCAACTGTTTATTTATTATCTGTATCAAATCGAAAATAAACGATATTTTACGACATAACAACAATCTAGCTAAAACTAAAATAGGAAACAAAAATTTTCTAGAATTCTATATTTTCGATATATATGTAGTAAGAAAAATAGTTCCTTCTCTCTTATTATTGAAGTGAAACTTCTTTATCGGGGTTGGAAAAAAAATTAGTGTAACATTTTTTCGTTACGCGTGACATTTTTCCGTCTCATCATCTTTGTCTTATCCCTACCACGCGTGATTCGTCGTATTTCTGTAAAGTTGCATATAGTAAATTATTTTTTGAAAAAATAAGGTCATAAAGAAGTTTCACTTCTTACGTGTGTACACTAGTACACGCACACATTTTTTTTAAGTTTTTATTCTCCGCTCAAGAAAACTATCAAAAATAATTTCTCTATAGTTGTTCACCAATTGCTTATACAATGTTGTCAATTTTGATGTAAATATCATTTCATATTGCAATACTGCGCAAAGTTATATTATGTTCAAAAGTAGTCCAGAGTGCTGAATAAAATTATATTGAAAATAATTATAGTTGTTTTATTTTTCCTTTACCACATTTACTTAGAAAAATGTAAAAATCCATACTAATATTATAAATGCGAAAGTAAAGCGCGTCACACACGCGACCCACAAAATTTCGCGTCATTTGTAACAGGATGGCGGTTCTACAGGGGTCTTAGTACGCAATGACAAAAAGAAAAATGATGGTCCGAACGCTGATACCGGATGCGTTAAGATACTGTAATATAAAATATAACAGTATCTTAAGATAAAATATTATAGTATCTTCACCGTGTGTGACGCGCTTAAGTCTGTTTGTCTGTCTGTTACTCAATCACTCCTAAACTACTGAACCAATTTGCATGAAATGGTATGGAGATATTTTGATACCCGAGAAACAACATAGGCCGCCTTTTATTGCGAAATATGTACCACGGGCGAAGCCGGGGCGGACCACTAGTAAATAAATAAATAATAAATAAACTTCGAACCTTATGAAGGAGTTTTGAAGGATTCTACCAAATAAGAACTATGTCAAGGAACAAGATGATTTATCACTAACATGGTATAAAACAAAGTCGCTTTCTCTGTCCCTATGTCCCTTTGTATGCTTAAATCTTTAAAACTACGCAACGGATTTTGATGTGGTTTTTTTTAATAGATAGAGTGATTCAAGAGGAAGGTTTTAGTATAACAGATGAACACAAACACAAACGATACATACAGTAGGTATACGTACTACAAACTTCAGCATATAACTTTTTTCATCGAAAGTTATGAAGTATCAGAACTAAATCCTTTCTACATGACTAACAAAGGAGGTCTTAATTCGTCTGTATTTTTATATCTATCTAGGTATATCATATTGACCCGGGCGAAAATATTGTGGCGCTCACTAGAGGTGTTCTGAAGGTTTGCACCAGGAGAGGCAAGAGACTCCAACTTCAGACCTGGCGCCCCCCAGAATTTGTCGCCCTGGGTCATTGTGCCCCCCCCAGCCGCACTCCCCTAAAGCCGGCACTGTCGTAGTGTATAATTTAACATATTTTCCATAGTATATATTATATCCTCTTCCATATTACATGTATGTACACATTTTACAACACCAAAATCTGTTGCGCCGTCAACACAATTTATTACAAGCATTTTACGAACCTGTACCTTAATACAAAAACTCATAACGTAACTTTATAGCTATTACCTTGATGAAAGGCAACGTTAAGAGGGAAATAAATACGTGAAGTTTGTTGTTACCGGGATTAGAAGCGCCTATATTCATCTCTTTATGAACCTTGTTTTTAGTACCCCTTCAAAAAGTAAAAGTTTTCGCTGTTAAAATGTGTTAACGGTCGATTATTTTAGAAATTCTATGATAAAAAACCGTAAATATAGGATTATAGATTTATTATTGTTATAGGTAAGGTTAAATAGGATTCAAAACATAGAAATCTAAATAACAAGACACATAGAAGTGCTATAATGTCATAATTCGTATGAAAACCGCTGTCGCCAAAATCAACACATTTAAACCGATAGCTAAACAGTACACACAAGTAAACTATGCCTTTTATTGGACAGCTTGATTTAGTGAAAACTAACTTAAATATTAAATTAAGCTTTTTAATATGTATCCTAACGCACGAATTTACGGTTTATTTTAGAATAACACCCCTAAGCATATGAGACGTTTTGTTTATTTTTGCTCCAATACGCAAAAATTCGGCTTTTCTACAACAGAGGTTGTCAATTTTCAATAGATATAACTTTGAACATAAACTCATAGAAATAAGGTTGAAATTTGTGTTAAACGTGATAATAAGAAATAAGAATGGTCATGGTCATGTGGCATGGTAACCACCTGAGCGGCGACAATGTCACTTCTATTGCCTTGTTATTTAGATTTCTATGATTCAAAACATTTTTAAAATATTTGCAAAGTTAGTTCAAACGCGGGTTCGAATCCCGTCATGAAGGAAAGTATTCCTGTTTGAAAATTTTTCAAATTACAATGCTGCTGATTCTGCGATTACATTTTTAAAGTTACAGTTTAATCTAACAAGTATTTTTTTGCATAGACATAAGTATAAAAAACAATACAAATTACAATTTAAATATGCAAAATATTTTAAATTCTACAATCTAACAAAAACTAGGTGCAGAATCGCTACATTTATACAAGCTACTTTCAAATCCATGCGAATTTGTGAAATTTCTAACATAGGTAATGAGTGTCCCAGCTGGTGAATTCATATAATCCTATTACAGAATATCTTTGTCAAATTGTCGAATTTACTCCAAGAGTTATTTCCCAATTATTTCATATTGAATTTTTCACATAGTTAAGAAAACCGTACAAAGTATTTATGTGACTAAAGCACTACGATATTTATTTTTAAGGCTTACATGCGCTAATAACCTTGAGCATACTTGACGGATCTCAAACCTCTCCCGCTGCACCTTGTTTTTTCCTCGCATTTTGTATTTAAAAAGATACTAATCAGTGAAACAAAATATCCTCGTCAGGGACTGTTGTGTAACTGATAATTTATTAAACATAAAATTTTCAGAGCTCTAAGTCAGCAGGTTACGAAGTTTATAGAGTATTTGCGGAAAA
>CAJQZN010039030.1:0-10257 GCA_907164685.1 Colias eurytheme | reverse complement strand
ATCGCAGCCAATAACATATTAAAATGACTAATTTACACGGATATAAAAATATTAGTTCACGACCTTGACTAAAGACCTAAAATTAGTTTTAATTTCTAATTATTGACTATGTAAAATACCCACGCAATATACATACTATAAGTTATATTGTTAAGTAATGCCTAAGTTTATACAAAATGTTGAATAGCATTCTTTCCTTAAGTTAAGTCAGTCGCATCTTAGCTTTCTCGTTCGAACACAGTTTATTCGAATAGAATCGATTTTTGGTATCGATTTTACCGATTACGCACTCAAATCTGATGCTGCCAGTAATGTAGAGAATCGATTTATGAATGGTCCAATCGATATTGAGAAAACGATTCCGATGTCCAGTGTTATGTAATTATAAGTTCTACGCGTATTGCTGGTGTTATTTCGTTGTACGTAGAGCCATGTGATAGAGCCTTGTATCTATTGACACATATTGTATTACATGCATTTTTAAATAAGCTTGGCTTACGCGTTATTTTTATTTTTAATTTGGTCGATCGTTGTGACCGTAAGCTAAAGCTGACAGTGGGTTAAAAGTTTAAATATTCGATGATCAATATTGAGAGGGTTTAATTTATGTATTTAAAAGTTATAATGCCTCTTGTGTAATAAGATTCGTCCTATATCGATCATCGATAGTTTAAACTCATGTCACTCGCTAAATATATCGCAGGCAAATTATACAATTACGCTTATAAACGACGTCTTTACGTTTATAAACGACATGGTTCATTTAAACACACTTAACATTTCGTAGAGAATTCACTTATTCTAAATGTACTAAGTGCCAATAAGCCAATTGCGAGCCGACACATTATTAGTAGTTTTAAAATAAAACTAATCTAACCTAACTACGAAAAATTATAATTACGAATTCTCGTCATACTATAAAATTTCCAGTGTGTTCAAACGGACTACGCAGTTTATAAACGGCGTAATTACACAATATGACTGCGACATTGACAATGTAATACAAATGTCGGTCAATTTAAACATGGCTCGGTATAAATAATTTTTGCGTAGGGCAATGTGCTAGATTAATAACATTTTGATTCCTGAACGGAAGCGAGTTTGTGAACAATATTGTTTTCTCGCTTGTAAGTATATAATTATATGTAAATTTTGAAAACCCTCCTTCCTTAATAGTTGCGCTTGTAAAAACGTTTTGCGTTCGATGCTTTTGTATTTATTATGTTTTCAATATTCGATTATTGTGTATATAGAATTTAGTTAAAGTTAAATCCAAATATAATATAAATATGCAAAATTTTGTTTATTTTTTTTTTCGTATTTCGCCGTAGAATGTATTACGCGTGTGTGTTGACGTTTTTGGACGGACGTCGTTTGGCGCCATTTTGAAAAGTGTAACAGAACAAATATTAGTCACAGATGTTTTAAGTACTGCCGAATTAAGTTTTTTTTTTATGTCAGAGCTAGCAAAGGTTAATTATGTATTGTGAATTGTGATCTTTATGTAAAATATCGTTTAGGAACATATAGTTAGTCGGTTCTGAAACGACGTTCGTCTCAAACCGTATGAGTGCTTAAATTATTTCGCTTAGAAACAACTTTTAGTTGTAAAACAGTAAATCTTGGTGGAATGTTAATAATATTAGTGCTGGTTGGTAAACGCTCAATGTTTGAATGTCTGTCTCTTGGTTTAGCTAGACATTGGTGACATAATAATTAATATGTAGGTATATATAATATTTTTGTCTATACTTTATGTATATTTTTGTTTAATCAAAACAAAATTGGATCGAATTTTGTTCGTCATTTAATAAATGTGCAGCTTTATGTAAGAAAAATAATATAATATAATAATACGTAAATAGTGTTTAGTTTAAAATTATTGCCATATTTAGATACAAACTAACAAATTCAATTAGATTGTAAATCGTGATAAAAATGATGGATCGTAATAGTGTGCGAGCGAGAGAGAGATACGCCAGTGCTCTAGCTAGAACGAGACAGATAGTGTGTAGGAAACAACGCGATTTGGTGATAGGACGTCATATACATGGGGTTAATGATTATTCCATATATTAAAATAAAAACAATGTAAAGTTTTTTTGATGTTTTATTGAATTTCCTATATATTTTTTTATGTAAAACACTCGAAAAATCCATTTCAAGAACACAGAATAATTAACGAAGAAATATGGTGAGTGTAAAGGCGCCCTTATTGCTAAAAGCAATATCATCCAGGTAACATTGTAAGAACTTCTACTGCTATTTTATAGATGCTCTAGCTGATTCAACAAAAGGTCTTGCAGTCATTTATCTCAGATCCACATAAAATATCCACATCAAATTTCAGAAAAATCGGTCAAGCCGTTTCTGAGTGTAACTAACACTGTACCGCGAGAATTTTTTATACCTACTAATGGGTCGTTTTCAAAATAATTGTACATTACTACAAAATGTTTGTCCCCCTAAAAAATCTTCGAAAAAAATATGGTTACGACTGAAATAAATCATTGTTAACGTTTTACAGACTAAACTTAAGCATACTGCATATCATTTCTGATGAAAAGCAATGAATTGCGATTCAAATTCTTACATAAATTTAATGTGAAAATAAAGTAACAAAAAAAGCTCCATACATTTTTTTATTGTCCCCTATGTGGACGACAATGAAAACCAATATTTTTATCAGAATTTTTGTATGAAACTTCCTATTTTTTTGTATCATAATTAAAAAGCAATGTTTGAAGTGTTATATCTGATAGATTAAACTATTTAAATTACCTTAAATAAACGAAGAATGACATATTATAAAATGTCCCTATCAATCGTTACAATTTCGTGACACTGATTTATTGACATAATTAACCAACTTCTTGTATCACAAAGAAGAGGAATCTAACTCTAATCATTGGCAAAACTGGTCATGTCACGAAAAGTAAGGTCACATTAACGCGCCGCCATTTTGTTCGTCGTCCAGACATGGAAGAAGTCCTGTAGTGTGCTGTGCAAAAAATTTAGTTACATTTTCCTAACGACGTATTCTCAACAAAAGTAAGTACATTTTGAAGAATTCACCTACCGCAATTGTAATATACTTAAATTATGACTAGAGTAATAGATTACACTTTCAATCTAATGGTAAATGTGATTATGTTTTGTGTAAAAGTATTTCTTAGGTTATTTTTTACATGTTACTGACGAACAATTTCTTGACATTTACTGACGTCAGTAAATTGTAGACGGTAAAGCTGTGGTCTCATGTGTAAAGTATGAAAATAAGATATTAAAATGTGTGTTAAATTAATGTAACGAATAAAAATAAAGGAGAAAAACAATAAATCTCTCAAGATTATTTTTTGTAACTACAGGCCATACTTTTTTAAACCATGATGTAGGGTTAGTAAAGTCGGGCTTAGGGACTTGACTTTTCCTGGGATCTGATAACTTTTTTATAGTGAAAGCGGATCAGTGAGTCTTGGCCTCCAATTTTACAAGTGGTTTCTGATGGGATAACGCTTGCCTTATTGCATTTAGTGTTGATCGCTTTTCCACCCACACGAGTGATGCTTACTTTTGTTTTTATTTTTATTCAAAATACATATATCCAACAGCTTTTTTTAGTTTCAGAATGCCGCTAACCGGTGCCGAACGGCAAAAAAATACATTGAAAAACTAAAAAAGCAAAACCCTGAAAAATATGAAAAGAAATGGAAAAAACACCTCGAGAAAGTGAAACAAAGACAAAGAAAAATATCAGATCTTAATGACAGTGAAAAAGAAGCTCGAAGACAAAAATGGAAAGAAGCTAATGATAGAAGAAAATAAAAGGAAAACCAAACAGAGAATTATAAAAATTGATTGTTTCTTGATTATTTTGTAACTAAAAATATATTTTTTTTTTAACTAGTGACTTCTTACTTTTTTATATGTAATATTAACGTATTCTGAATACAGCCTTACTTTTACAACTTCCTGACATTTCCTAACGAAACAGTTTACTGACAATTTCGTGATGTACAAATATTTTGAAAATGACCCTAATATAATTATTATGCCTGCGACATTGCTCGCGTGCAGATTGTAAATCATTCCCAAATCCATCCTAAGACCCATAAAAAATTTCATTAAAATCGGTCTAGTCGTTTAGGAGGAACTCAATCACAAACAAACGCACAGAAGAAATCTAAAGCATACAAATGTCAAAAATACCAAAAGTACCTACTGGGTTCGATTTCCGGTGGTGGTTAATAAGAAAGTCGTTATATACCTACCACAATAGGCTGATCACCTACTAGGCTAAGGACAATAAAATTACATTACATCAATTAAAAAAAAAATAGATCTTATATTTTACATGCTCTAAATTCTAAAATTTAATAATAAGCTTTACAATTACATAAATTTGGTTCTTAGTATCAAAAGCAGTCTATGTGATAAGTTTCAGTGGTATTCATTAAAAAAATAAATAAATATAACAACAAAAACTTAAATAGGAAATAATGGCTTTACATTTCCTAGACAGACAAAAAAAAACATTTGCCTTTTACCTAGATATAATCAGCTTTCCACTGGTGAATTTTAAATGAATTCACCAAAATAAGCACACAAAAGTTCATTTCTCTATATTTGCCATGACATTTAACGAACGGGACTCCAAGTAAAATAGCTGAATTCTGAACTTGCAATTTAAGGTTTGGGTTCGATCCCCTCACACTTGGAAAGTCTGTAATAATCTTCATAAATATTATCTACATATACAAAAGCAATTAGAAGAAATGTAAAATAATACAGTATAATTCTGAGAAAGTTAGTTATGATTGTATACGTAGTATATTATTATTAGTCTGTGGAAGGTCTGTGGTTATGATTATATAAAATATTGTATGAAAAAACGTACAGCGCCACCTATCGGAATTTATAAAATATGGTTTTGTTTACGCATCAAAATGGATCTTTGGTATAAATGAAATGATCAAAAAAGTCGCCCCACTTTCTAACTTTGTTACTATCTCTGCACATAAAAAATTATACATCACAAAATTGTGACAAGATAGAGGGAAAAATAATAATTGGTTGCACCATAATTTAGTTATAGTTAAGCGCGTCACAGACGGTGAAGATACTATAATATTTTATCTTAAGATACTGTAATATTTTATATTACAGTATCTTAAGGTATCCAGTATCAGCGTTCTGACCATCATTTTTCTTTTTGTCATTGCGTACTAAGACCCCTGTAGAACCGCCATCCTGTTACAAATGACCCATTACAGAAGTTACATGTAGTAGAAGATCCGAACATAGGTCGACCTTTACCGGCGTGATAATAGAATGAGGCCAATTTTATAATAAAAGTCTATTAAAAATGTAGGTCTACATATTAAAAATGAGTTTGTTCGAAAAATCCTGGACAGGATATTTTTAATGAAGTATTGTTACCACAGATTAGTAAATATTTGAATTTTGTTAATTATAACTTTCTTTAGATTATTACTAGCTTTCCGCGCGCGGCTTTACCCGCTTTGTCTTAAACTTAATAAATTATATACTTATACCTTCATCTTGAATTATTATTCTATCTATTAAAAAACACCGCATTCGTTGTGTATTTTTAAAGATTCTATTTTTTTTTATACATAGCGATCTAGGGACAGAGAAAGCGACTTTGTTTTATATACTTTGTAGTGATTCTGATGTCCAGCGTTGTAGCGTTGCTGCTGAAAGCAGCTGGCATATTATATGCTAAATGGATGATGGATCCTACTTCATAACAAGATAACACTTATTATCTTATATTCTATCGTTATGTTTAACCATTCTAACGCAACTAACTAAATTTTGTTCGCTGTTTTCTCATATTTGTGTATTCAGTATTTTCTTATAATATGTAATTGTCTACTTTGCTTCAAATAAATATTTTTATGTTATTTTCATCTACTTTTTTTCTGTTGTGTTTGATTTTATCGTTTTCTTCGTTTTGATCTTTTTAATAAGACGTTGTGTGTGTTAACTGTTAATGCTGAGAATAAATGTTGTTTATATCTATGTGTTTTTATTCCTACATTTAAAACATCCTACTACCTCTAGAGTAGGTACACAATAACTAAGACATTATTGTAAGTATATTACATAATATTATGTGTTATGTAAAACTTTGTTAAGACGACACAAAAGTATTTCTAGAAGTCTAATTGAATGACATGTTTGAGTTGTGCTGAACATAATATTATGTGCAGCATGAATATGTTTTTGTAAATGTGTATTTTTTATTTTCATCTCCATTTTAATCTTGTAATAAGAATTCAAATGAACAAAATTTGATAGAGATGATTAAGATCTCTAATATGCTACATTATTGCTGCGGAGATACGTCGTACATTTTTAAGCGTTTCAAATTTCAATGCTCTTTAAAATTGTTTTTTCTGACACCTTGGTCCTTGGTCTTTTTGTGACCATTATTAATTACTATTGTGTTAGATAGATTTCTTGGTGTAGGCAATGGGTCAAATGCCAGAAAAAAAGTCAAAGATAATGTGATTTTATTACACATTTTTTTGAGAAAATATGTGTTGGAATAGTCTCCGGGGCGGGTCGCTGGTTGGCAAATAAATAAAACACACCAAATGATTTTCAAATATATTTCAGTAATCAAAATATAATGATAGGCTTACATTAATAGTTACAAATCGTATCTCATGGCGATCGTAAGAAATACTCAAAAAATGACAAAAAAAACAACCGACTTTAGCCCAAAAAAACTCGTTTACAGCCGAAACCCAAAAATATTTACAAGCGAAACAACATTCCGAATACAGTAATACAGTTTTTACATACAATTTAGTGCATTTATTCACATTGTGGGTTCGCTTATTTTTTATTTTTCTCGATAATAAATAAAACAAAGGCACTGGCAACCCAATCACACGAGCTGTCAGCTGTCATCTGTCACCTGTCAATGTCAAACTTGACGTGAGCTGTCAAACGCTTGTGTAATTGCGTTGCCACACTTAAATACTACAGTGTATTACTTATATTGTGCATCAACATCTTAATTAAGAATTTAAATTAAAAAACAATCTTTTGCGTTTTACATAGAATACGTTTTTTTATTCCATCGTTATTCGTTATATTCTCAATTCGACATAACTACATATTATTATCTCCATAATGTCCTGTACTTTAAAAAATGTGTTACGATTACAAAATTATATATATGAATTAATTACTCAGCTATTTATTTACAATAGTCATCTCGGCTACGTTTTTAAATATACTTTTAGAAATATTTTAGGCAAGCATCGATAATTCTTAAACTATTAAACGTAATACAGATAACAAATAAAAAGTTAGAAAACTCATGAGGAACTTCTCTTCTAGTATGTACATTTTTTAATTCTTAAAGTATTTCATATCACAAATAAAATTCCAAACTATTATATGAGCAATTATATTAAATACTACTATTGGTCAGGATTTATGTTAGCAAGTAGTAAGCTTTGATAAATGAGAAATTATTTTAATTTTTTTATTGTAATAATATGTTTGATTATTCGTAGCCCGCCGTTAATTAAAAAAATAAGCTATCAAAAATAAAAATACGAATCGAATGTTTTTGTAATAAAAAATCATTCAAAAAAGGCCTCACTTGAATTTAGGGCTGCCAATTATGTATAAAATATTATATTGAATTTTAAATTAGTATAATATTCTATTTTATTTCAATGCAAATGATTATTTAAACAAATTATTTGATCGCTTATAAAATAAGTGTAACTAATTGGCGGCCCTATTACAAAAAATAAACATAAAAACAAAACTTCAGTATTATTTGTACCATTACAATGTCATAAAGAAATACTGAATGTACAATATTTAATAAACACTATCAAAAACAGTTCACTGGTTTATAGACGTTAAAAACAAGACAATAATTACGAAGAATTACATTTTAAGATGTACAAAATGGTTGTTCCCTCGTTTTTATTTAGAAAAAAATTATATAAATTTGGTACATTTCGCAAATTCCATATTTTCCTACATTTTTACATTAACTGGTATATTTCGAATGAATGAATAAATTTGTGCATTTACTGGATTATTTATATTTATATATTTTTACAGAGTCGAATTTGCAAAATATACCAAAAATAATCGAGAAATAAGGGCAGAGCTGTCTATATTTTAATCTATCTAAACTTAGTTTTAGCATACACTTAAAAGCGTTTTATATCTATAATATATTTGTCCCTAGTTTATAAAAATGTTTTTATTTCGTTAATTATTGAGCGTATCTTTAAAATGAATAGCTGCTGGGTTTTGTGACAACCCTAATACAAAAAAAAAACAAAAATTAAAAAAAAAATTCGTCTTAGACAAAACTAAAATGGACATTTTTAACACGAAAAAGTGGCAAATAAATGCGTTGACATTTCGTTTTTTTTTTTTCAAATATCGCAAAGCCAGATAATTTTATAAAAAGTCATATTTTACTATATTTACATTCGTCCGTCCGCGTCCGTGCTAATTTAATATATATATAGGAAACATTGTCCATACATACAAAATTTAAATACACAGGCGTTTTGAACGCGGCGTTTTTTGTCAATAGATAAAAAATATTTTTTGTCGTTTGAATAAAAAATAAAACAATACACAATGTATTAAATAAAACAATAAATTTAGAGGTATCAGAGAATATTATAAAAAGATACTGAATTAAATTGATAAATCTAAACTTAAATACTTTATTTAAAGTATTTTTATTTCAAAAATTACCATATTATTTAGTAAAATAATACATAAAATAAAAAATTTTACAGCTAGTAACGGGCAGCTGCCCGTAAAAATAAACGCCGCGTTTCAACAGCTCGTTTTAAGAACGCCCAAATTAAAATCAAACCCAAAAAATTACTTTACAGATAATAAATAACGTATAAACTAGCTGCCATTACAAAGAAGGCAACGTTAGAAAATTATTCCCGCTAAAAGTTTTATCACAATAAAGCAACACTAATTTTAAATGCGCTATTTTATATATAATTAGGTTAGGTTTAGCTGTGTATATGGTTATTTTATGCAAATTATATTTATTAAAAAAATAATGAAAATTAACACCAGTGAGTTGGTAGTGCAAAAAAACATTTTTATTTTTTAAAAAATTAACCAGACCGACATTTTTATATTTGTTGTATTTATTTTCGAAGAAAACACTCTTTTTGAAATACAGTATCTTTGAAAACTGCACCAAAAAAAATTATTCCACTCAATAATTATCTTCCATCAAAACGTACCATAATTCAGACCACAAATTCCAAATTAATTAAAGTAATAATTAAAACAACCAACACACAGCCAAACCCCCACACTGATCTACACGTCACAAGAGTATCATCTGACGCAGGCCAGCACTAGTGACGTCAGCAAGATGGCCGCCGGCGCCATCTTGTGAGCGACGCTGTTGTACTTGCTGCTTTGTTCGCAGGTGCCTGTGAAATATTACAAAATAATTAAAAAATAATTATTAAAACTATTACAGGAAGAATTAAAACGATTTTTAGTGTTGGTGAAAAGCTACAAAAGGCTTTTTTTATTTCAAAAATATAAATAATAAATAATACAAAATAATTCTTGCGAGGAATTACTGTTATACTGAAAAAAATCAGTATATAAGTAGGTATAAGTAAAGTTTTGGGTGAAAAATATGTTTTGGTATTATTTTTGAGTAGCAAAAGCTTATTAATTATGAGTGGCATCTAAAGTTAAAAACATTGTTTCTCTTCTAAAAACACAGAATCAAATGAAAAATCCTTCATTTAAACTCATTTTTTCCATATACTAATAAATAAATAGACCCAATTTTTTTTTCTCAAAAAAAATAAATACTAAAAAACGGCTATACCATTAGAGGTGAGATTGTACGCTGCGTCTGGTGTTTTCGCAGTTCTCGAACATGATCCGCCCACTGCACTTAGATATACTGTCTCACCGCCACCACTTGCTGAAATATTAATATTATTTATTTATTTATTAAAAGCTAATTAACATAAAAAATACACAACAATTAATATATATGTATATGTATGTAGTTTAAAAAAAATAATAAAATAAATTTACAATAATCAAAATACTTAAAAAAGTGCGTCTGTGCCGAGCATACGTGTCAGAATTGAAACTTCTTTAGCAAGATTCAAAGATACCAAAATCGTCGCCTTACTCCATGACGTGACCGTATTGCCATGACCTTGAAATTTTACTCTC
>CAJQZN010039028.1:0-30050 GCA_907164685.1 Colias eurytheme | reverse complement strand
TTTTTATCTCTATTTTCGTTCTGACTTGAAATAATGGGTATTCATTTGAACTGACTTTTCACAAACACTATTAACCAAGTCTACTTGTATTTTCATCAAATATTTTATATTTGGAGTCTTGCTTGTTTTTTAAATCTTTGATAATTGAAAATGACTATCGAATCTACTAACAAAAGCTTCATAATATTTAATTATTATAACTATATGAATGCAATCAATAACTTAGCTCTACATATTTTCTATTGACTTTTGGATTACGCGTATAGATATTATATGGATGTCGATCCTGTGTTATTTGGTTCCCTTTGGCATATAGGCATTCGTTCATTGTTACGCATATTGTATGGCTTGCGGTCGATTTACGTAGTCGAGGATATCACATTTGACACTGCTTTAGGCTTTAGCCACGTGGTTAAGAATTTTTTTTGTCCTTTTAACCATTCCACCTTTAAGCACTCGTGTTTTTCGATATTAGTATTGAATTCACAAAATTGTAGCATAGATAAGATAATATAATACTAGATATACAAGTAATTGTAGCTTAAAGCTCACTTCTGAGACAGACTGCTTGGGTTTTATTTTTATTTGTAGGGTAGGTAGAGATTTTAAAAGGTAGTAAGGTTTTAAAGGTAGGTAAGTACCTAAAATTTGGTAAGAAGACTCCCACTATAAAATGTGTAATGTTTAATATTCTTTAATAATAATTAAGTAGATACGATCGTTTTCTTGATTTCTTGATGATGAAGATTCTCCAAATGTATCTAATTGAAGAATTGCGCCTCAAGTTTGCATGATCTTTTTCACGCTCAAGTAAAAGTTCCAACCATTGAATTGGAGATAGTATACCTTACACGTCTATCAAAAAGAGTGTGTGTACACGAGCACAGGAGTCAGAAATGAAACTTCTTTGGTGAAATTCAAAGATACCAAAATCGCCGCCTTACTCCAAGACGTGACGGGATTGCCATGACCTTGAAATTTTAATTTCAACGCGCCTAGAAGTTTCAGTTCAAAATTACAGGGGTTCTACCTAAATACCAAAGTCGCGGACAGAAGCTAGTCGTTTCATATTAGTGTATAATATATCTTATTAGTTTTTTATTATTATTGTTATGCACACCGCGTGACGTTCGCAGGTGCGCCGGCGCCGTCTCGCCACTCGTCTCTAGACACCATTAAATTGGCGCTTATTTTGATGTCAAGGTATCACGCTATACGGAATGTTATGCGAATCCGAATTTTATGACAGGTGTTATAAATGGCTTAGTTTGGCGCCATCATGGTAGTAAGACTTCGCCATAGGACATTATTCACTCTCAAGTCTCAAACCTTCAAATAGATTTCGACTGTATTTTTAATGGAGAGTTATGTCTGAATTATCAATGAAATCGTAAGAATTATTAATCTACGAATTATATTTCAAAAAGCGATATCACCAGCTTCATAACTTCTTGATATTCATATAAGTATTTTGTTAAAGTTTATCTGCCAGTTGCAAATAATACAGGAAAATTTTAGTCAGTACCTATTATATAAATAGGTTGTTTTGAAAAAGGCTCCTAGTTTCAAATAAAATTACAAAAAAAAATTGAGTGATTTTTAAATTTTAGACATTCCATATAAAACAGACATTCAAATAAACGAATAAGTACAGTTAGTTGACGTAAGACCATTCTAAATATGTAATATTAATTTAGTAAACAATTCCTTGATATTAAAAGCAGGGGTAAACAATAAAACTAGATGGGAAAGAATAATAATTTATATTTACAATTCATAACGTTAAAGCTCCAAATATTGGAAATGCGTCTTCCTTCTTTAATCTAAACCTAAACCTATTAAGCACTCCACTCGCGACGGTAACACTACGAACTTGTGACATATGACCACTGTATAGAGTCCTATTTTCTTTGCACACATCTAGAGATCGGCAATTTTTTATTTTTATGTGTATATTTCGTTTCCTCAGATGTGTTGTTTCGAAGAAATCTTGAAGTATGTGTGATTTTCTTTTCGGGCTTATTGATATGAGTCTGACTCGTGGTCGTCTGAGCATTGGCCTAACAGGTGGGTAAAAATCGTCGTCATTTATTTTTTCTTGATTCGCATCTTCGTTTGTGGCAGTTTCTGTAATTAGTTTGTATAATTAGACTTTTCCAAAGGGCAAATTATGAAGCAAGCTTCGAGGTGAAACAATAAAGTACTATTAATATAATTACAAAATATTAAGAACCAAGTACACAAACAAAACAAACAAACGAAAAGGACTATAATTCAGAAGCGTTTGAAATTTTTTATTTCAAGGAAAATGCAAGAAAAATATACCTTGATAAGGAAATATAGTCCGCCTCGGCATTATTGAATCGCCGAGTATTTCGTACAGTGTGTAGTCAGTCATTACGAAATCTTCCAAATACGTTGTAGGTTCAGATCTTAACAGGCACGTTGATACATCCTGCATCACAGAAACTAAGGTTACAGAATGTTTTTATTTACACTATCAATACATATTATTATCATAAAACAAACCGAGCAAGTTTTATGTATATTATTATTTGCTAGGTTCGTTAGTCGGAATATGTAAGAGTCAAAGTGGATGATTTTTAAGTGCAATATGAATGTAAAGTGTAAAGGGTTTTTTGTTCAATGGTCAGTGGATTGTTGATTGGAATTTATATCAACAAACATGCTTTTATTGTATTTTTATAATATCTATTTAATAGCCTTAAATGAAATTAACGAATATTTGATATTTCTTTTTGAACTCACCAACAAAGTCTGCCTTAAGTCCATAGCTCTCCGGCCACCGGTTTGCAGACAGTCGTCCAAGTGCGTCAAATAGTCCCCAAGACATTCAATCAAAGCGCCACGCCCCAATGCCAACACGCAGCGAATCATTGGCGCTGTTAAACGATCTCTTGTCCCTTGAGATAAATAATCGAAGAGGATGCCTTTACCTGGGAAAAAGTATTAAATCAACACTTGGGAGTAATCTAGCTGCACATATAAACTAGACGCAAAGGACAAAGCCACAAATAGTTGTCCAAGTGCATCAAATCGTGTAGATCGTTGGTACTGCGAAACAATCGCGAGTGCCTTGCGAGAGATGGTCGATGAGGATGCCTTTACCTAGGAAACTTGGTGGATTACACTTAAACTTGGTGGATTACACTTAAACTTGGTGGATTACACATAAACTTGGATATTAATTACTAGACATCGGATTATATGCATTTGCATATTTGCATATGCAAATGCATAAAACTCTCTAATTACGGCGTTAGTGCATATTTTAGCCTTTTTCCCCAATCGTGCATATTTCGTTAAGTAGCGGGAGTTTTGATTGGTCCACTAACCTTTAGTAGCCAATCAGAACGCTCAGCGAGTAAACAAACCCTATTTTGGCATGGTAAAATGGCAAAAAATTACAAAATGGGCTCCATTTTAAGTAAATTTTGAGCCATTCAAAATAGGGCTAGATTACCCTTTTGGGGCTAAAAACTTAAAACACGGGTTGAATTCCAAAAAAGGGCTAGATTTAGCCCGGAAAGGTCTAAGGTGGCAACACTGGGCTCGCGGGTGACAAACGTCACAAATTTGCGCTCGAAAATTTGGTAAAAATTTGGTTGTATATTGGCACAAAAACTATACTTAATTTCAAGAAAATTTCAATGTTTTGTACAATCTTTGATTTAAATATCTTATATATAAAAATGAATCGCAAAATGTGTTGGTAAGCGCATAACTCGAGAACGGCTGAACCGATTTCGATAATTCTTTTTCTATTATATTCCTTGAAGTACGAGGATGGTTTTTATGTAGAGAAAACGTAAACATGTACCACGGGCGAAGCCGGGGCGGACCGCTAGTATAAAAATAATAAAGGTTTTTTTGATTTTTTATTGTGCATATTTTAGGCATATCAGTCGTTTTTAGTGCATATTTCGGCCTTTTTTAGTGCATATTTGCATGCATATTTTGGCATTTTGTTAGTGCATATAATCCGATGTCTATTAATTACTATTATCGCTAAATTTGATATTTTTGATTGTATGGTATTCAAATGCTTTATAAATATAAATTCACGCGGACGCCTGACCAACCCAACCACCCGTGATGAGTAATTGTTGCTGCACAGTTTATATAAAACTGAGGCAAAGACAAAGTCAGGGGTTGGTAAATAATTGTCAACAATATTATACAAAGAAAACGTTTTAATTTTCTGGGAAAAATTTATATTTAGCCAAATTACACAAAAAATACTGCTCAGGTTTTTTCTTGTAATTTCATGTGGTTTTGAAGGTGATTTATTTACAATACATAGGTTTTATTAACATACCAATTGTGATGAATGAAGGCCAGGTCCGCGTTATTTTTGTCAATATTGTCACCATTTTTTCCGAAAGAGATCCATTGCCCAAAATATTCGATACCATTACTGGAAACAGCCTCTGAAACTAAATTGGATTTTGTGTAAATAATTTAGGTTGTAAACAAATGTACTTTGTACTAACGAACTAAGGATATATTATGAGGTTTTAAATATAGTTTGTAAACATTCTATATTTTATTTTTAAGTAACTAGTATCAGTCTGATCTGATTATGTCATTATTTTGTTTTTCTTAAATCCCTCTTAAAATTATTCTAATGTATTACGAGCATCTCGCCTCTTTTTTAAACATGAATAAATCAATAATAAGGATAGCCCAAGACATACCTGTTGTTGTATATTCGTGTCCAAACTACAAGGATTGGAACAGAGAGCATCAACCATTTCCAAAACATTTGACTGCAGCGGTTTCTTGGCTGGTACATTCAACGCGTTCAGATTATCATCATTTAATACTAATACAGCTAAATTAAATAAGTTCGGAAATATAGGCCCTATCCGTGTGTTCGTTGTAAGATCCTCCACTGCTACTTCTTTTGGTTTCCTTTTGAGATTTAGAATTGCTGAAATTATCAATAATAATAAATAATAGTACAGTTCATAATATTACTGGACTAGACGGAAAAAATCAAGATGAAAATTTGTGAGTGTCCGATTGAGATACGTGGGATTGAGAAGCCCGGTTATCGATCATTCATATCAATGGCACGCGCAACCACAGAACTATTATAGTTCTGTGCGCGCAACCCTAAGTGCCATATCACACTAGCGGATTGCGAGCGGTTTCAAAGCGGAGCGGGTGCGCAACGAATACGTTGCGGGCGCGCAACGAACACGCCGCGGTTGCGCAGCGAATTCGTTGCGGACGCGTCATTTTGTATACTCTCGCACAAAAGCCAGCCCTTCCGCCTTGCCTAACTTCCATTCAATATTTCCATCGTTTCTGTAGCACTCAATTTTTTAACCGTACTGTGGAAATGCACTTACTTAACAGTTAACTAAAGATGTAATAACAACTGGAGTTGTTAAAAAAAGGTGCTATAAAATTGAATTACTAGGACTTTTAGAATGTACCATACATTCCAAAAGTATGTAACGACTGACCAGTATAATCTCTCCCATAGCAACGTATGTTATAAAGAGATTTTGTGAACCTAATTATGAGCAAAGTGATAGTGAGTTGCTGGTTGCTTGATAAAATTTTCTATTCACTGCTATTTATCTAATAATAAGATAGCCCTGTTTTAGTTAAGGAGCTTTAACATTTATTTCACTAATGAACTTTCTTAATGAGCAATTAAGTTATCTGATTGCATTTCGACCAAGATTTAATAGATAAAACAATACCCTAAACATTAACATGTTATGAAACTCGTAAAAAATAATGATCTCATAATTATTATACTATCACAAGTTATAAGTAACAACCAGCACGGATTCCATTTTGTTAATGAGTGTACATGACTGCGACGTAAACGTTGCGCATCTGCCACGCGTCCGCAACGAATTCGCTGCGCAACCGCAACGTATTCGTTGCGCACCCGCTCCGCTTTGAAACCGCTCGCAATCCGCTAGTGTGATATGTCACTAAGGACTGACTTCACTAGCCCGTTTTACGACTACTCGTGCCACGAACGTTCTTGTCGCCTATAGTTAATACTTAATTATCTCAACATTTTCATTAATTAAAAATATTACAAGCTCTACTATAAACGCTCGTTGGAAGAACACATTTTAAATTCCGCTCTTTCCACCTTAATTACTTTACATACGCAACGAAAGAGAGCATTTACATAAATTACGAATATTGTCCTTGACTGAACTATCACATAAAACAGAGGATATGCCGCGATAATACTAAAACAGCTTATCGGGAATCTAAAGAGTTGTCAATACACATTCCAATTAAATAAATACGGTAAGCTTTCGGTCGTCAAGTAGAGTGCATTATTTACCCTCTTTTTTATTTGACAGTGTTTGTCATGTGTAGATGAGTGAGCGAGATATAAAAGTTTAAAGCGTGAGAGCGTAAGCGCGATTAAGCGCAGCAACAAATGACCATTACTCATCCTGGTCTAACATCAGGAATAGTATATCTATTTCTAGTGCCAAGTGCAATATTTTTAATAACTGTACGTAGATGTATCAAAAGTCTTTCTCTATCACGCAAAATTATGATAAAATACATCAAGTTCGCTCGCTTACACGAGTCAGGCAATTTCCCACTTTCGAATTGTAGAGCGTGTACAACGTATTTGTAAATATCTTAGACTAGCGGTCCGCCCCGGCTTCGCCCATGGTACCTATTACCTACATGTTTACTTTTTTTTCATAAGAACCATCCTCGTACTTCAAGGAATAAATTCCGCAGCGCACGCGATGACAGAATTTTAATTAAGGAATTTTTTACACCTTGGGTTACATTATTGCATTTTTGGTAAGGATCTCTATTTTTTTTAATGCAATGTAGCAACACTCAGTGAAGATGCAGCTTTCTAGTAAAATTTTTTGAAATCGGTCCAGTAGTTTATGCGTGAAAACCACACATACTTAAATACATAATTACAAACCTTTCCTCTTTGTAATATAAGTATAGACATACAGTCTGGTAACTATTAAGATTGTACCACAATCAACTTGTTACAGTGCTTAAATAGTTTCCGCTTTACTGATAAAACTTGTAAAACAAATGAATGAACTTTAATGTGTTAAGAAATTTGAATACTTGAATGCAATTGTCTTACAAATAAACAATCGTGTAATATAGTAAAGATATTTTAAGAATACCATTATTCTTATCTTTATTAGAATAAGTTTTTTGTTAGATTATAATTTTCATGGGAGCGCCGAAGGATAATAAAAACCCTGAAGAGTGAATTAAATGTTACCTAATATTCAAGCCGCCTTTTGACCGCTACATATTACACAAACATTGGTTAACGCGCGAGAATGGCAGAAAGAAAACAGTAGTAGTTAGTATTAAATGAAATATACATACCTCTAGCTACTTTAGTATAATAATTCTGTAAACTACTGCTTATACTTGTGCTGCTGTTGAGACTTTTGTCATCTGTAATCCATTCTACGGACATAGTGGGTATTGACGAGAAAACATAGCTCTGAGGTATCATTGCCAGCTCTGTGATGTTTACTAGAGTTTCCTGTAAGTAAAATAAAACGTAGATATTATGATGTCTATTTTTTGTTTTATTTGTGTGTATATTGAAATATCTCTTTAAAATATCGAACATACATTTACTACAACAAAATTTATGCCTAGTTTAGCATAATTTCAATCTTTAAAATATTCGATCACTGATGTAAATAAATAAATTTGTGTGGTATGCAAATAAAACTGAAAGGGTGGTCGAGAGGTCAGGTGTTGTCATGGTATGGCTAAAAACGCGCATCGAAACCCGTGTAGCAACAAAATATTTTATTTTATTTAAAAACTACTAAAACCATGTGTATCAACTTGAATAAATGATTGATCCGTACTTGGTATCATCTTTTGCATATCCATATCCAGTTCTAACAAGACACAATATATTGAAAACTTTACGTATCCTTTTTACCTACGTACCTACGTACTACTACGATAAGTCGACAATCGAGCCGATATAATAGCCTCGATTGTGACATGAAAAAACACATTTTGTGCTCGTGCCGACACTAATAATGCTGTGTCCGTTACACATTTAAATAACGTGTACTTAAATTAAATGAATTGATAAGTTTAGTTGTGTCGTTAAAGTAATAGTTCTTGATAATGAGTGCCTATGGTGATAATTTATCTGTGAAAAACTCTTTAGCGAATATCACATCATCAACAAATGAAGATGCTGTCATCATGGATGAAGCAAGTGATAGAAGAGAAACTGGTTACAGCGAGACACCACATACATTTAAATGCCTTCTGAATCAGGTATTTAATCAAGCAAATAACAAAAAAATAATTATATTAATTAAATAAGGACTTTACTGGTTTTACAATTTTTTTGATCTAGTCTTTGTTTTATTTCCACAATTTGTTAATATAAAAAAACATGGGTGTTAAAATAATTTATGCCTAACAAAATATAATAAAAAAGAATGCTATATTTTTTATATTATTATCTAGACATTTTGGGATACACATAAATTTTGTAAACTGGGTCCTGCATTGTCACCAACACACAAAATAAATAGTTGTATTATCTTAGTGTACATCTCTTGGCACAATTATTTACTTACAACTTCGCAGCACAGTTTCTCTTCGCCAAAAGATGCGTACTGTGTAGAAGATGTTCCCACTACAGGACTGGTGTCCGATAGCATCAATAATGTGTTAACATCCCAGCTATCTACTCGAGATTTCTTCATCATTTCACTATGTAATGCTAATGCCTGTAAAGGTTAATGAAAAAATTTAGTGTATGATTCCTAACTATTTTATATTTAAATTTTAAATTAATAAGAAAGTATCAACGCTAATGCCTGCAAATGGTCAAAGAAAAAATTTATGTGCATTATTCCTAACTATTTTATGTTTAAATTTTGATTTTAATTTGATGTCACATTATTGCACCATTCTACCACCACCACAAAGAAATTTAATTTTAGTTTTAAGTAAAAATGTAACCTGTAATATTGGCAATAAAGGCTACAAATAAATAAAAAAAAATATTGCACCATTCAATGTATTTTATAATTTTAACTTAAATATTATTTCAATATACAAACTAATAATGTAATATCATAATACAACACCAAAGTATTTAAAATAAATGTTTAGAATATAACAATATTAATAAGTTATTAAGACTTAAAAAATTATTAATCTTTAACTTACATTTATTGTCTGCCGTAATTTATAACTAACATCTTCAGCCAGATTGGTGGCTGCTTCTGAATTGAGTTCTGCACCAATTTGTTCAGCCATACATTGTACTGAGTCCGCACCAATGCCTGCAAATTTGCCTTGTGATGTTCCCCCATCCTATAATACAAAAAATATTGTTTCATAAAGTGTAACATTCACAAGTTTAATTTTAATTATAAATTAAAAACAATGAATTATAGTTACTTAGGAATAACTGAATGCTGGTTTGTTAAATAATTTATTTTAGAAGTTTGTTTATGTCATGGCTAGACCAAGTGTTGAAATCTATATGGTAACTATGTTAATTTAAGCACAACTTTAACTGCACACATGCTTACCTACCTTTTCAGTGAGTGGTGGTGTATCACACTGACTAGATCCTCCAGATTCAGAGGCACCAGATTTGTTTTTATCTCGTTCACGTCCAGTAGTCACTTTTTTTGAATGATTTTTAGCTAACGAAAGAGCCGACATGTTGCGCAAATATTAAAAATAGCAATTGTTGCCAATTTTTTTGTTATTTATAACATAGTTTTGAGTATACATTTCGATAATTTAATCATATTGGTATATGAATGTGATGCAGGAAAACAACAAACATGCAACAAACGATTGTCGTGAATTAAATTGTAGAATGAAATTGTCAAATGTCAATGTCAAAGTCAAGCGTCCACCGTCCGTCCGTCCATCATGATTTTTTAAATAATTATCTATAATTATGTAGCGTCTGCGGTAGCGTTGTAGTTAAAATAATATAAGTGTAATTTAACTACAAAAATTTAATAGATTCAATTCTTCAAATAAAATGTGCAAGCTTATCTTGCTTAGTCCTGATACTTTTATATAATTTAAAGATTATGAATATATTTTCATTTTTATACCAACTAGCTGGATCCGTCGTTGCTCTCTTACCATTTATACACAGTATTAAAATATTTCCTATTATTGTAATGAATTATGAATCACGATAAATTCAGGTTCAATTTATAGACGCCATTTAATAAAGAGCCTGGGTTTATTATTTATCATATGACTAATCGTAAATATCGACTATTTCTTTTTATTATTTCTTATTTACTTTAATCTAATATCCGTAACCAAAACTATCCGAAAGAATAATGCGAAATATTTACGCAGGTCATAAACCGGAATAAGTTATGGTATTATAATTAATCTGATCTCTTTTTTGTGTTCAAAGCCAGTGGAGGCCACGAGTAGAAATAACTTATTTCAAGTGCCATAGAACTCACTATTATTCATCCATTCTCTAGCAGTGGGTACCCACCAGCGGAGGGACCACGAGGAATACGCCATATTTCTTCGTCAGTGAAACATTGAGATAATATTACTACGTATGGAGGAGACACCACGAACAAAATCTGTGCGCCATTTTTTTGCTCTAACTAAGTTTTAAAAATTATTATCTAGTTAGGTACTTACCGATGAAAGTTATTCCTTTGCACTTTTCCGTATTATTTGTATTATTTGTGCAATATCGTAACACACACGAAGGCATATTTGATGCGTTTCACTTTAAAACCATTAAAAAAAACCGCTCAACAAAGCGGTTTTTTTTCGGAACATAAGTGATGTAGGCGGTGTCGTCTCCATATTAATATTATCTCAATGCAGTGAAATGAGAATTTTTATAGCAGAGCAAGCAAAGGATTAGACCCCCCCCCTTGGGTACTGAGCCGCCTATAACATCTTTCCGGTCCTGTGACTGTCCTGCCCACTTTGGGTAACCGATAATGAGGCAGGGAAGCCACATAGTCTGGCATATAGCTGCAGGAACTCTGGTGCGTTCTACAAGAGATCCCGGAGTCCCCGCTACCATGCTTTGGGTTTGGCCGTCGAGGAGGTTTTAGTGGGTAAGAATTCCACATGCTCTCTTTTTCCCCCAAAAGAGAGTATCTTTTGAAGATTTCCTCCCCGTTATCAAAAAAAAAAAAGACCCCTTAGATCATTAAGTAATTTAATAATTACTTAATGATCTAAGGACCCCCCATAAACAATTATTGTGGTGGTGGTGGTACGGGTACTTTGCCGGGTTTTAGGTGACTTAAACTATACCTATTACTTGCTCTGTGGTAACTTACAATATTATGGTGTTTCTGGAAGGTTCCAACATCGTAATTGTTCAGGAACACCGAAGATGGTAAGATGGTAAGTTGCGAGTGATTCGTAAATCGTAATGTTGTGGAGTCATCTAGATGGTATGGATTTTTCATTTAGATTTGGTACATAATGTATTTTTGAAATATTTTTGTTAAAATTAAGAAATGGGATACATCAAAAAACCAACTTGACCGTTAGATAATTAATAGGTATTATGTATATGATTTTAAATGCATATGTAAGTACCTATCTGACTTTTTTTGGTGTAGGTCGTCTTTTATTTAATTATTACCTACCTATCCTACAATCCGAAATTTTTGAGTTACTACGATAATAATATTAGGTACCTACATATTATTATGGCAAAATGATACGTACAAATTTAATAACCATGACGTTTTTAAAACCAACTGTGTTTAATCGATTAAAATATTTATAATAACTAAGACTTGAAGAATGAGTTTATTACTAAACGAATATCTAATTTAATAACAAGGAAAATTTACAGACAACATGAATGTAAAATTTAATGAACGTATTGTTTCAATCTCTTTTTTATTTTAATCAAAATGTAAAGACTGCTTATTATCCAATTTCCTCAAATTGGTCAAAAAGTAAGCAAATAGAAGTAATACGAAGTTAGTACTAAAAACGACTCAGTAGTAAAAAGACGTCCAATAATAAGTATTTACTTTCAAAGTTGTGAACAAAATTTTGTTATTTAATAATTCATAAAATTTAAAGATGATTCCAATTTACACAATTCAGCAGGTTCGTATTTTTTGTTTATTATAACATACCTATTTAGTATTTACTTTTATAAAAGTTATTTTAAAATGGAAAACTTACATCTGCATAAAACTATAGATGTAATATTTTATGGATTATAATTTTTAATACAAAAAAACTATAAAAAATATAATAACGTTGAAAAGGCTGTTCTAAAGCTATCCTGGCAAACGTCAAAATATCTGTGTTGTTCGATTCTCAGACCTCACTTAACGTTACAGTACCTACACAAAATTTCATGAGCATCGGTCAAGCCGTTTCTCTATTATTTAAATAATATTATAACGGTTACCTGCATGTTAGGAGCCATCAACAAAATATAAAGTGATATTTTGTACATGACGTTATTATTTATACTTAGTTAAAAAGTTCATTGATATAGTTACATATCTTAATTACTAACTAATAAACATTAGAACCTGCGTAAATTATTGCGATGTTTGTGCGTAGCATAATATGTAGTACATATTATTGTATGATTATACGTAATAGACTAATTATTTACTTCGTTATCAAAAGACTTATTTTTAGTAACAGGGAATTTATTATACCTTAATACAACTTAATTTCCATAACATTTTATCTAAAAATAAGCTTTAGGTATGGGTTTTCAGAAGGTTTTTAGTGGGTTTTCGGTTTTCCAAAATAACTACGTAACACATTTTAATTTTTTTATTTGCATAATATTTGAACTAGGATTAACATATTATGAATCGGTAAATGCTTCTTGGCACTGGCAACCACATGCTGGCAGTTTTGTAACTTGTTTTAATTTAGGTAGGTAGGTACTAATCTTAATTCATTATCTTGGTGACCGAGTAAAGAGCAGCCTATGTATAGCGTCCGGCAAACATCTTGGCCAAAAAGTAGCGTGGGGGGAAGTTTGCGCATCAAGTTTTAGTACATTTTATAAGCGCAAGCTTTCCCCACCACGCTACTTTTTGGCCAACAAGTTTGCCGGACGCTATACTAATCTATATCTGTAGTTTTTTCTTACATTTGATTTTACAGATTAACGCGTCGGGCTAGTAATACAATAATTAAAAAATTTAAATCTATCACTGTATCCAAATTTCAATTATGATCCAATCAGCTATTTTTGCTTTAAAGATAAAAAAACTTACGTTCATAGCTAGCTCATACATTCATAATCTATTCTATTGAACTTTACGCTAATTGAAAGCCACTTGTCTAGGGGGCCTGTACATCTATGGTAGGTACCTATTAATAATTTTATAGTGATACCTACGTGCCAGCATGTGATACGCAGACGAAGTCGTGAGTAAGCATTAGTGCCTGTACTGTTTTCTAAAGAAAATTCGTCTCCATTTTCTCTCCCTTTCCTCAGGGCTCTATTATAAACATTGGTTTTATCGATACGCTCATTACTAATATAATCACACTTGTGTATTATTTACATACCTAATACTTTTCATTCTATATAATTCTTCTATACACAACATTACCCTCTTGAAAAACATATTTTTTCAAATAAAAGTCAACAACTTTTCCTTATTTTTGCGTCATTGAATAAATTAATCTGTTAATTTACTTGGAACTTATAATTTATCAATAACAAAGTAACTTGTATAAAGAAGGTAACAAATGTTAATGACTTTAATCTTTTTATAATTTGTTTTTTGAGATTAGCCAGTAATTAGGTATTGCAGTTTACCTTTAGCGACACTTTCCTTCTACTGATAGGTAATCAAGTAATTATGCGGAACAATTAACGGCATTATGAAAAATTACCTTTATTTTAATTGATCAAATTAAAATATTGTAATTTAGAAATAAGTGAGACGTTTAAAATATTTGCCAAACCAAAAATATTTGCCAACTTATCAACAATCAATTACAATAAATACTTTTCGATGATGACCAGTTGACAATAAAGTAGATTTATTGTACATACCTACAACATCTGCATGAGATGAACCAAATGTCCTAAAAAGGAAAATTACTTAAGTACCTCTATCAACTAAATCAGACTTTTCACTTTTGCTATAAATAATATATCTACTATCTACAACATTATTTTAAGGTCATAATATGATTCATAGAATAGCAAAATATGTTCCTTTCATTAGCAAATAATAATAATTAGTAAGTAATTATTAATGTAACAACAAAGCGCGAAACCAGAACGCACGTGTAAAATATAATAAATTCTAATGAGTTTGAAAATTGCGTCTCTATTTCAATAGTAACATTTAAAAATTAGTGTTCTTACGCATAGTGAGACAATATAAAAAAAATATATATTTATCAAAATCATGGGTAATTAATAATAATTCTATTTCTCATCTCTCTCGTTCTCATATTATAAATATTTTATAAAAATATGTATTATCTACCATTGTGATAATATTACTACGTAAATATCTACATATAACTTTATTAGATCAGCGTTTTATTCGATACTAGCTGTGCTCCGCGGTTTTACCCGCAGTGCTCCGCTCCTGTTAGTCTTAGCGAGATGATATATTATATCTATAGCCAAATCAAAAATATTAGCCTTCCTCGATGAATGGGCTATATCTAACACCGAAATAATTTTTCAAATCGGACCAGTAGTTCCCGAGATTATCTCGTTCAGACAAACAAACAAATAAACTCTTCAGCTTTTTAATATTGGTATAGATAGATGTTCTCAATTCAATGTTTACAATATTACAGACCCTCGTCATAACAGGGATTGCTTTAAGCTGTATTTTAGACGGATTTATATTTGGACAAATGTCAGGCATGTTGGAAGCTCTGCGAAGATCTGATACCTCCATATCAGTAACCCCTGATGACCTGTCATGGATGGGTAATTACAAAATTTTCTCTATTTTATTTTTCAATATCTATTGATGAATGTATGAGTGTATTCATTTAATTCAAAATAATACACAAATTATAGAACACCTTTAGAATGGTTGGGTAAGTCTAGTCGAAGTGCGACAATTATCAAGTTCAGTTTTATCTAATACATAATTAATTAATAACGTCTTAATTTGGTTAACCTTAGTTATTTTGTTATTCCCTTCATTTATAACGTTAAATACATGGTAAAAATTAAGGCCCAAACAAACAATAATATTCTAAACCAAACTGGAAAATCGTCCTGTTCTTAACTTGTTCTAATTAATATAAGAATTAATAACAATATCTTTCCTTATGTTTTTCTTACACTTAATTATTTTGTATTTCTTTTTTTTCAGCTGCAAGTATTAATATAACATGTTTTTGTGGATTTGGAATTGTAGCCTTAATCACGGAACTTTTTGGACGAAAGAAAGCTGTATCGATCGGAACTATTCCTTTAATTTTATCTTGGATTTTGACTTATTTTTCAACACATAGAACCACTTTATACATATCTAGAATTTTTGCTGGAATATCATTTGGTTGTACCTTATTCTTAAATTATATTAATATCGGTGAATATGTATCTCCACATATTAGATTTATGACCACTAACATGTTACTATGTGTGACCTCTCTAACTGGGACTATGATAGGGCAAGTTTTGAGTCTGGTTATGGATTGGAGAAACGTTGCACTCATAGGTGTTATCCCTTCAATTTTGTCGGCTGTCATCCCATTTTTCTGGGTAGAGAGTCCTATGTGGTTGGCATCACAAGGAAGATTTGAGGAGTGTGAGGTAGCATTCAATACACTACGCACGCCATCAAAGGCAGCCGAAGAAGAGTTAAAACTTCTGCTTACAATGGAAAATAGTAAGAACAAAAAATATAAAAAGAAAACTTTCCTTCCTGTTCCTTTAAAAAAGATACAGGACGCTCTGAAACAACGGTATTTCTGGAAATGTACCATTTTGTCTTTTATCATGCACGTTTATAAAGTTGTGGCTGGACGAATGTTATTTAACACTCTTGCAATTTCCATACTTCAAGACATCACCGGAGGCGGGTCGGCTAAAATCTTATATTATACCTTGGTAACTAATAGTTTTTCGGTATTTGGTGCGAGCATATCTTTCATATTTTTAAAGAACTTTAAAATGAGACAACTTTTAATACCCACGGGAATTATTGCAAATTTTCTTTTGGTTACATTTGGACTTGTACTTTATCTTGTACCGGATCAAAATGACTACATTAATTGGATTAAAATAATGCTCCTCGCTTCATATTTAGTTATAGTAGCGGTTGGTCCATATCCAGTCTTAGAGGCAATGTTAACTGAGGTAAATCCCCTGGAAATCAAAACCTTTAATATTGTTCTTATGGGTATTTTAGCCGGAATTGTAAACTTCTTGGCAATTAAATTAGCACCGAGTATGTTTGTTGTTATTGGACACCATGGAGTATTCTTTTTGAATGCCTTTATTGCCTTTATGTGTCTTGCATATTTTTGGTTCTTTTTGCCTGAAACTAAGGGGCGGACTTTGCAAGAAATTGAACTGTATTTTAAAACCAATAGCTTTGATAGTTCTAAGTTAGAAGAAGATCAAACCAGAGAATTAATAAACGTCACTAAAGAGAAAAATATTCAAAATATTACCGATGTAATGTAATTTATCTTCGGATATACTCGCACACTCGTATCTGTGCTTGTATTATATCAATTGGAATCTCTTGACGAAACTATATCTCAAAAACAATGAAAAATAAACCCATCGTTTAATATATTTTTGAGTTATTACTTAATATTATCATGACGTCTCGAAATAGTCGTAAATAAATATTTATTGCATATAATACGCCACTATTGTTAACTTAAAAAGTAAGTAAAGTTTAACTTAGGTTTATAATATTATAGAGTAGGTAACACACAATTTGATATTACTACTAAGTAAGGGGATGTTTTTTAACTCTCAAGCAGAGTTTTTTGAGGATTTTCTGACAAAAGAAATTAGAAGGTGACTTTTATCAGGTACGTGAATTTTGCTGGGGATAAACCCCACAACATTTTTGACCGCTAACCGCTAGCGAGGTTTGTGAAAAACTCCTCAAGGACGAAAATTGTCAGCTTTACATCACGAAAATATTGACCTGTAAATCCATATTCAATATTAACAAATAATTTAATTTGATATATTTTAGGATAGATATGTTAGACCTAATAATTGTACGTACGGCTTTATTTTGTTTTTAGTTTTAATATTAATATTATTTGTAACTTCGTTCGTGTAATAAAACAACAATAAAGAAAAACATATTCAGTAATTATTTCTGTATCCCAAACAAATTATACCTTTGTACTTGTGAATAAGGAATAATTTGACAACCCGAATTTATCAAAACATTATGTACATGAACATAATATACCTATATAGATGTAGGTATATTTATAACAATAATGCAAAATAATATAAGGAACTTATTATTTAGGTAATATAGGAAAAGCCTCTCGGAAAAGGTAGAGGCTGAGCCTCAATGAATAAACCAAATTATTTCTAACCAAATACGAAAAAAACAAGGATTAATTTCACGCTGTAGGTATGTTCATCAATTTCCACTGACTGTTTTTTTATTTCTTATCGACATTATGCATTAGCTAACTGCTAATAGATACTTAAAAGACTACGCCTGCTCAATGTGTTAGCAATAACTACTTCGTTTTAATTTGCCATTTCAATTATTTTTATCTTATAAATATTAAAAATGCAGCAAATACAATTCTTCTACAAGTTTCTACCAAGGAGATCATTAGCAAATGTGACTAGAAAAAAAAATCCCTAAAGCTCCAAATTATTAATAGGAAATATATTGTAATACTGTGGTACAAGTTTATCAATCGTCACTCGTCAGCCATATGAAGGTCTTCATTCGCAAAATTTCTACCAATACAAACGCTTCTCCTACACTTCAATAAATTTTACAAAGTGGTAGTTCATCCCCTTAGAAACTTTATAAACTCATATTGGGATCCTCGTATCACCAAGTCTTTGAAACATTATGACGACTTGTCACTGCCAAGCTCTATAAAAGTTTTGTAAGTAGTCACAATAGTTAGTAATCACATTAAAACATAAATTATTAATTAATCACTTCCATATCAAACATAAATAAGGAAAACCAATGAAAAACCAGCTATACAGCCTTGCCACTTATTGTAAGTATTTATAGTACTCTCAGTATTACATTCCTTTTAATTATATAGATCATCATTGTTACTTGCTATCTTTTAGCGATTAGCTGGTCCACCGTCCAGCATTCTGTCGTTCTAAGTACATAAGCTTTGAAAGGGGAAAAAGTACGCTTAAAAATATACTAGTACACACAACAGGCACAGAATACTTAATAGCAGCTAACGCTACAGGTAACTATGATTGGTATTTAATCTCAATACACAGTGGATATTTTCTTTAGTTGAAATACATTAGAATTGGTATATCTTCGATAAATATATTTTCATATTATAATAATCATAATTACTACTTACATAACTAAAACATTAAACAATGTAGTTACGAAATTTTACAAAATATTTTAATGACGATTTTTTCGAATGAAACAAACCCAATAAAAGTAACGTCAGAAGCCACATCATGCATAAATACAATAAAGAAGAGGTAATATTAACATAATATGGAACAATATTTCTCTCCAGTGTTTATCTAGTACTGAAAAGGAACAGTTGTTTTTATTACTTCGCTTCTTAACACAATATTTAGTCGTGTTTCAGTGGTCAAGATGTCCGTCCAAACCTTCCGGCAGGTATCTATTTGACTTTTACATTTATAGGTACACAAAAATAAAATACAACGTATTTGCTTTGCGAATTAAGGACGAATACATAGGTACATATTGAGTTGTCAAATCATTTTGTTTGATCATCTGTTTTATACATAAAAGTTCAAAAATAAATATTCAAAAATGAGTAACGTAATAGCACAGATAATATTATAATAGTAATAGAATAGCTATAGGTCTACCAGAATCTGATGGCATATTTATATTTACGAAATAAAAGATTTTCATATGGCAATTTTATTTGACAACTATCAAATTGGTTGTCAAATTATTTATCTTCTTTAGGATTTTGTCTAAAAAATCTTCGAAAATGTCGAAAAAGCCGCTGCGATCACAAGCAAGAGGTGTTGTTTATAATGTGTATAGAAAAACATTCGATGAAGAAGGGTCGAACACATCACAATTTTCAATTTTGAAGATTTAATTGGTAAATTGGACTTACCCGTTTTGATACTTAAAATAAAAAATATTATAAGTCGGTAACTATAATATTGTTTATAAACATAGTTTTATTTTATTTTATGAAAAATTATTAGTTATCTAGTTTTGATCTGCATTATCATTACATCCATATTTTTACATGCCATAATGATAACGAATATACAAATATAGGTATGTGTAAATAATAATATGTATTACATAGATAAAATTAGTAATATATTGTATATTATACATGTAAGTATGTACCTACATAATATTAAGTGGATATCTCATTATTAAGTACAGTATTGTTCACTTATGTAATGTGACTAATGATGTTGAGGACAAAATAAAAAATAAGCAGTATCAAGATCGTTCAGTCCATTTTCCCTAGGGTTGCTCACTCAAAATTTTGATTTCCCAATTTGCCATCAGATTCTGGTTTACCTATATCACAGATTATACATACATGAAAGAAACGAGGTAATTTTCTATGTTTTTAAAATAACTGTGCCGTCTTCAGTGTCTTTATTTGTCTTATTAAGTACATTTTTTTTAAAATATCTTTACTGAATTTTCATGAGACTGTCATTGGTAGAGATTGTTTTAAGGCTAATAATATTATAGCTAGGTCTTCTTTCATAGTTATTTTTGAAAGAAAGAAAGAATATAAATTTATTGCCGAAAACATTATAAAATTTATCTTAAATTAAATGAGGCAAATGGACACAGCCTCAGCAAAATGCTGCACAAAAATAGCGCTGATTTACAGGCTGTATCAATGATTGAGGTTCGTCTTCTTCTAAACTGAATTCAAAAATAATAGAACCATTACAAACAGCTTTATATTTGATTTAAATTTATGTGTAGAGCGTTTCAAACTCCTCGTGGTAGCCAATTATAATAATTAGACCATATTATTTTAAGAAATATCAAATACATAGAGCGTTCAAAAACAATTCAAGCCATTTTTTTCTTCAAGTAAACCAATAAAAAAACAATTGAGAGGGCAAAGATCTAATTGTGGCTGCACCATATATTTATAGGACGGATAAGTTTTATTCAAGCATTGAAAAATCGGCCCTAAATGTGTAGCCTAAAATAAAAAAAAATAATTTGGAAAATCCAAAAGTGCACGCCTCATAATTTTTTTTTAATAAATATTTATTAATTATTATTTTTGTTTATTTAATAACAATTAAACCACATCGAATCAGACCCTGAAAAATGAAAGGGTTCTATTCCTGAGCATACTCAAGCGTAAGAGAAAAAAAAAAGACTCGATTAGTAAAGTATTTCGGTCGCTATCGTGTTAACAAGAAAAAGGATCCGCACATACAGACACACGGACGTCCAAGACAGAACTTTTTTAAACTGTTTTTTAACTAGTTTAAATAACAAAAATGACATCAAAAATATCATGAACGTTAAAAATAGTGTTTTTTCTTAATATGTGTGTGTATGTAATATGTATTATCTTACAAGTGCAATGTATGATACATAAAGACATTTTAAGATTGAAAAATCAGATGTTTTGCGCGAAGTGACAGTAGTACCCACCTCAACGCTTCGCTTATGAGGCGTGCAATACATCAATTGCTTGATATGTTAGCCGGCTATGAATTAACTAGGATTAAATGACAAAAATAATGAAAGACCATAATTATAATTTTATTTAAATTAATTAATTACCAACGTTTATCTCTTATTGAAATTAACCGCTTGAAAAATAAATGAATTAACCGCTCTGATGGCATATTTAATACGCATTTAAAGTCATTAAACTGGGTTAATTAACCTAGGTTAATTCCCCATAAAGGTTAATAAAAATCGATATCGTACAATTAATTATAGTAAAAAACATGTTTCAATTACATTTAAATAGCTTTTTTTAATGTTACTTGTTTTATTACCGACAAATACGAAATATTTAGTTAGAACCTCTATATGAAACATAAGTATTAAGACTTTAAAAAAATCTTAACTCTAAGGAAACCCCCAAGACAAAGAAAAACAAGTTATCTACTAGTTACTTAAATGTAAAAACTTTTAATATTATAAATGCGAACACGAACTTTATTTCAGTTATCTTAATTACATCGACTCTTTCAACTTTGATAATGTTAGCAGTTTCCTCTCACGAACAAAATCATTCACAATTTCTAATTTTTGAAAATTTATTTCCGCTTTTTTTATTTACAGGTGCTAGTTATAACGGGTCTGGCTTTATGCAGCATCTCTGATGGATACATTTTCGGTCAAACTTCGGGGATGATAGACGGTCTTCGTGGTAATAGCACCATGCAATTATCAGAAGATGGACTCTCTTGGATAGGTAAGTGTACCGCATCATTCCACATTTACTCATTTATACTCAGTTTCACGTCAAGTAGAATTTATATTCCGCCAATCGATTTCCTCTGGCCAACTTTTGAAATAGCATTTCGGAGCAGGAAATCTTCATTTTCAATAAAACATTTATAACAACCGTTTTCATGAACTGGCTGTTTGACTTCGTGCCACATAAAATAACATTGTAAGGAATAACTTAAAATAAACGATAACAATTATGATGAAACACAATGAGACACGTGTGTAACCACATACAACATTCTCAAGTCACCCGATGTTGATTGATGGAACTAATGTCTTGCGCGAAGACAATAAAATTTCAAACATTCATTCAAAACACTCACGATTGTCTCAGTTTACTGGTAGTTTAGTTAGTATGTGTAATTTTTGTGTTATTCTGGGAAACTTTCGTACATTATTTTTAACAAAAACATCTGTTTCAATATTGTCATTCGAGTAGAAAAAGACAGAAACAACTTCCGTGTGATGAATAACATTCTCCTATTCATTTTAATTCTTTGTTCCAGCATCATCGATCAACATTACCTGCTTCTGCGGTTTTGCTGTGGTCGCTATTGTGACCGAAATACTTGGAAGAAGAAAAGCTTTAATATTATTGAACATACCCGTTCTATGTTGCTGGATCATGGTGTATTTTGCTCAAAATATAACAACACTGTTGTTCTCTCGAGTAATTATGGGAGTGTCATACGGTGGTGTCCTTATGTTAACGTATATTTGTGTTGGCGAATACGCATCTCCGAACATTAGGTCTCTGTGTTTAAATTTAATAGGCTGTGTTGGAACGCTTATAGGTTCCTCCTTAGGGCATATCTTAAGTCTTCTAATCCCTTGGAGAGAAGTTGCCCTTCTTGGCATTATACCTACTTGTCTTGCAATTGTGATTCCTTGCTTTTGGGTGGAGAGTCCGTTTTGGTTGGCATCCAAAGGTAGATTTGACGAATGCACGGATGCTTTCAAAGCACTTCATATATCTACTGAGGTTACCAAAAAAGAACTAGCTTTAATAATTGCCAATGAGCGACGAAACCAAACCAAATATTCAAGTAATACGCATGTTTTAAAATTAATTATAACAAAGGTTTCGATAGCAATAAAGGAGAGATATTTTTGGAAAATAAGTATTTTAAATACAGTCATCAATATATACCGCATAGCTGGAGGACGAATATTGTTCACTACCTTAGCGTTGACTATTTTGAAGGACATTACTGGTGACTCTAACATTTTGAAGCACACGATTCTAGTTGATGGATTTTGTATACTTGGGGCACTGATATCTTGCATACTAGTGAAGAAATTTAAAATGCGAAGTTTGCTATTTAGTTCTGGAATATTAGCAAACATAATACTTATAGTACTTGCTTCTGTTCTCTATTACAGACCAGTTCAAGATGATATTTATGTTTGGATTAAAGTATCGTTGTTGGCATTATATTTCATTATCATGATAGCTGGACCATATGCCGTATTGGAAACCTTACTTATTGAGATAAACCCTTTGGATATAAAAGCTTTTTTTATATTTTTCTTCGGAGCTATAATTGGTGTTGCACAATTTTTAGCGGTAAAACTTATGACGAATATGGTCAATTTGATAGGGTACCACGGAATATTTTTCTTAAATGCCATAATAATATTTGTTTGCATGACATATATTTGGTATTATTTGCCAGAAACTAAGGGGAAGTCCTTAGAAGAAATTCAATGCTACTTTAAGAATGAAAGCATACTTGAAGGTGTTTATGAAAATTGCGAACAATGTAATGTCTTACTGGATTCAGTGAAAAAGAAGTGTCCTCATATTATTTAATAATTTAATTAAAAAAATAGTGTATTATTAAGTTATAAGTAATAAATATTATTCTATAAGAGTCTTGAATAACAGTACTGAAAATTTTACTTTATAATATTGATATTATGAGTACGTAGGTACAGACGTAATTGTTGTTATATGAAAACTTGCTAAAAATGTTAAATAAAACATGTTAAAATTTTTAATGAAATATAAATTTAATATAATGATGTCGTTTTATTTTTGTTACTTGGTCTTTCCTTTGAAAACTATACTGTTTGTTCATACTAATAGCGTGTTTTGACACAACATATTTTACTGTGTATATTTGTTTGAAAATGTATACAGGTGTCTTTCCTCCTATTTTGTAGCCCAATGCCGTGTAGGTACATTTTTATGGTAATGAGACAAGATCAATGTTGAATTATTATTATTTAGCCTATCCGAGCTAAAATGAAAAGCTAGAATTCCTATTCAAAATAATGGGCGCTATAATGTATCCTATGCTATGGCATGAAACTATTTTGATATAACGTTTAAAAGCAAGTTTTCTAGAATTTATCCAGATTGTGTTTAATCATTTAATACTAATCTATACTAATATTATAAGCTGAAGAGTTTGTTTGTTTGTTTGAACGCGCTAATCTCGGGAACTACTGGTCCGATTTGAAAAATTATTTCGGTGTTAGATAGCCCATTTATCGAGGAAGGTATCATCACGCTACGACCAACAGGAATGGGGCAACGAGGGTGAAACCGCGCGAAGCAGCTAGTTACTAGATATAGAATGAAAATGAAGACTTTGCAACTGGGAATTACAAATAAGTAGATCTCTTTCACTGCAAAAAAAATTAAGTCTCTAAATATAAACTTCGGAAACATTATCTTTGAACTTACTTTGTGTGCCATAGTTGAGTAGTATATTAATTGAGTATACTAAATGAATTCGATTTCACCGCTAATAAGTAATATATTCACAAATATATTAAATCCAAACACAAATTAAAATTTAAATTAAGTAATTTATTTCCTTAAAGATAGTAGTTAGTTAGTACATTTTATTACAAATCGTTATAAAAACTAAATTACTTTACACCAATGTATGCTTGTTACAGAATTATTACATATTAGGTATTCATTTTCATAGGTACTATTGAATAGAATATAAATTAACACAATATATTAATGTAGTTTCATTAAATAAATATATAAACAAACTAAACAAAACATTTATAACCTAATTAATTCAGTCAAACTTATAAAATATTCAATAACTGCCAAAAGGTTATTCATTTTTTTATACAAAAATTATGTGTTTATACGAAAATTAAAACATGCTAACATAATAAGGTGATAGAAAGGCTCTACCTACGTAACTTACTCAATTATGTTTTCGAAATTTTGTTTTTGAACGTGACAATAAATAGTCAATCAATAGGGTTGCTTACCTATGGATTTATTTTAATTCAGTATTCACTATCAACCTATTTCACCAATTATAAGGTTACAATTCTCTTGCCTATTGCACTCATTAACTTCATGTAATTTTTTGTTGCAGGCAATTTCTTGTTTGTGTTCAAATTTTCCAGTTTTAAAAAACACTTCAATTTCATGTAAAGTCCTACCTTTTGTTTCAGGCATGTACACCCACAAAAATAAGAGACACATAGCTGTAATTATTGCATAAAACAGAAAAGTGCCAGAATATCCTAATGTTGAAAACATAGTTGAGGCTAATTTAATAGATAGGAAAAACACGCCCCCTGCTAAGGTCCCTGTTACAAAAATACTAAATTCCTTAACTTCGAGCGGATTAACCTCACCGATGAAGACCTCCAAGACCGCGTATGGGCCGGCGCTTGCGACGATATAATAAGACGCCATTAACACCACTTTTATCCATGGGTACCAGCTCTTGTTTGGTACAAAGTATAATGCTGCACTAAATGCAATTAATAGGATATTAGACAGTACACCCAAGGTGAACAGAAGCCTTCTCATTTTATATTTGTTTATCAAATAGAATGACCAAGCGGCACCAATTATTCCAAACCCATCAACGAGTAGAGTAAACAACAGAACATCAGTCCGACCTGTAATCTCTTGTAGCATTGTTATCGCAAAAGTACTCAATAGAACACGTCCAGCTGCAGCTCTATAAATATTCACAATAAATATGGTAAATGTGATTTTCCAGAAATACATTTCCTTACACGCATTCACTATTTTCTTAATGTCCCCAAATCGCGTGTTGGATCTTGTTAAAAACTCTATTTGATTTTTCTTCTCATACGCAATAAGATATTTTAATTCAGCTTCATTATTTTCATTATTACTTCGCAATGCTCTGAAAGCTTTCTCACATTTATCAAATTTTCCCTTTGATGCGAGCCAATATGGGCTTTCGAGCCAGAACAGTGGCAAGATGCATGCCAATCCTGATGGAATCAATCCAATAAGTGCTACTTGTCTCCAATCTATTAAAAGACTTAGTATGTGGCCCATCATTACACCAGAAAGTGTACCGATACTTATTATTAAATTGCAAGCAAACTGTCTGTTACTTGGTGGGAGATATTCTCCACAGTTTACAACCGTTTGAAAAAATACGCCTCCATAAGAAATTCCGACTAAAATTCTTGTGAATAAAAGTACAAATTTATCTTGTGCATAATAGAGTAAAATCCAACTTAGTAATACTGGAGCCCCCACAATAGTCGTTGACCATCTTCGGCCCAATGTTCTCGACAGTATACCGACAATAATGAACCCAAATATACAGGTAATATTTATTGTAGATGCTGAAAAAGAGATAAATTTAGTTAACACATTAAAGATTAAACTAACAACTGACGGGCTCATCGTTTTAGAGTGTTTTCTTCAAGAAAACCTTTATGGCCGTGGGAATGTATGGGTAGGTATTATTTTAACAGAAATAATTGTATTTATCAACTCAATATTTAATATGTAAAAGGAAAAGCCCCAATATATGTGCTCTATGAAATAATCATTCATAGTATCACCTATCCATGAAATATCGTTTTCAGTTAAAAATATTGGACTGTCAGGCGCTCCCAAGGCGTTCACCATGCCCGACATCTGCCCAAAGATATAGCCATCAGAGACGCAACAGAACACCAATCCTGTTATTGTGATTACCTGAAAATCATTTCACTTCCTTACTTGTTTTAATAATTAGATCAGCTCTATAATTTTCTTATATTTATAGCACTCGATCAAGAAATATTTTTTCAATTAGCATAAAAGTAACACCTGTCACTTTTCAATTCGTTCAAGTCAGCTCTAATACTTCTATAAATATGATAATAATTACAATAATTGGCATTGTTAAAAGTTTATCAAATTTTTAATAGTTATTTTCTTAAAGAAATCCAAAAAACCAAAATTTATTAAAAACGTTATCTTCTCTTAAGCTTTTGAGTCTTTAAAAATTGCTGCTATTTTATCCTGTATTTGCGAAAAGATGAAAATATGGCTTCTTTTCATCCTTTACCTACATATGGGAAGCCTAAGATACAAAAGTTTTATTATGTTTACTACAAAGTGTATTAAATATTATAATAGAGTTACATGTTACATGACATTTTAGTTTTAGTTACTTTTTTATATTTTAATGCATCACATGCGTACCTACTGTTTTTATTTTTTTCGTACTTATTTTAAGATTCTACGGCGTTAAATTAATAATTCATTCCAATTTTTAATAACTATAATAATACCCTTATTATTACACCCTTATTTCCCTTCCCATCCCAATAGTAATTCGATTTAAAAATTAAAACACACTTAAAATAATTAAAACTAACTGTTCAAAGTTTTTTTAACTTACACGACGCAGGTTGTTATACTCCATTTATAAATATTATTTTGTTAAAACGATCGATTTCTGCCTTATGTTCACTTTAATGTGCACTGCCATAACTGAGTATTTAACTGTATAATAATCAAAAAAACCTACCAAGAGCATGTTTGACTCCGGTGCAGGGGTTCTGTACTCAAACTGTATCTACTTTAATTTAAAATTTCTTTTTTGAAGTCAATACATTTGAAAACAGACTGAAATACAAGCATATTAAATAGAAATATATAATGAAAACTTCCATTTTCTTTATTACGAAATTTTCATCAGTTTAATTTATTCGTATGCTCTACATTTTTACACAACTTTACATACATATTATCTTATAACTTAAGAATAAGACGTGAGCTTAGGTATAAATATTTTTCAAATAAATAGGCATTATAAAATTATTGAATAATTAATTATTAGGCAAGACGTGAAACCTGGGATTGAACTGAATTCAAAAAACTTGAAACTTATACTAGGTACTAGTATAGTTTTATTTATATACGTAGTATATTATTATTAGTCTGTGGTATTATCTATCTGCGTTTATACTGCAAATATCGACTTCTTCCATCAATTGCTCATCTAAGCTAAAAGCATGTACAAAAATTACACAAATACACATAATTCTTAAAACTACTCAATATAATATACATACCAATGTAGATGCTCTCTCTAAAAAATAAAGTGAGTGACGCAAATAACGTTTTTTTTTCAACTTTCCATTTGGCTAGTGAACTCTAATAACAGGTTTTAAGTAATGAAATAAATAAATTTTGTGTATAATTAATGTATATAATTAAGGACGACATTGAAATCCTATTCGATATTATGATTCATGATTATCAAAAGTTCGTTAGTAGTTATACTACCTACATCTCAAGCAATAGGTCTGCAAACGCAAAGAAAGGGTAAAAAAAATAGGCAGCTTGTACGTTACTCCCGAGGAATTCTCACAAAAGCTCGGATTCCACATTCATTTTAGATAAATTATTCTAAAAATAAACGTTTTAATGTAAACTTTATATATAGTATTTTGTAAGTCACGTTGTAAGTATATTGGACATTAAAGAAACGACTTTTATTGAACTTCATTACGATATCGAACCAATCAATAAAAAACATATTATAGTATGTAAATTTCAGAGCCGAAGGTTGGCAACACCGGAACTTCATTATACTTCGCACGTGATAATTATGTCTTTTATTCCGTTATTTGTTTAATTACCGAAAATGTGAAACAATTATTGTTCTTATTCACAGTGTTACATTTTCAATATATTTTTAATAAAGTATGTATTCATATATCGTCTAGACGACAAATTTCAATTTGCGTAATCATTACCTTTAATTAAGTAGATTTTATTTTTCTTTTGTTAATTTGAAAGTAATTATAAATTACTCCAAAAGAGGTCTATTAAAATAATTTCATTAATTTATAATTCGCGAAGAATATGTTTTTGAATGTACTTAGTTACTTTCATCAATTTCAGAAAAGAAAACTTAGGAAATCTCGGTTGTTGAGTATTGAAAAAATCACGTGTACGAAGTCACGATTATAAACATGAATCACGCGAACGACTGTCTAAAACGTGACGAAGTATCTATATCCTTAGAATATCCTTTAGAATTACTAGAATACCATTACTAGAATCAAAATTATTCGATTTTCTTTCTTCCTTTAGAAAAACGTATGGGGCTGCATTGAGATACATGTACTAGGTACTATTAACTCAATGTGGGGCTGGTAAGAAATATTGAAAATAGGTAGAAAATGAAAGATAAGAAGAATTAAAACAAAAACACCGTTCTTTTTATAAAATTTATTACATAACAAGGATAAGTCCATATCGAATTAATGACAATATGTACATTGTACCAAAGTATAATTTCTACTTATATTTAAATTATCTAATATAATAAACTCTCTTTACAAAATATATACTTAGTTACGTCTTGCACTTAGTACTTACCTATTCATAACATATTACCTACATAATATTTTCAGTTCATTCTCATAATATATTTAACAATAGATACATAATTTGTTAATCCTTCCACTATCTACACATTTTTCACATCTATATTTAAAAATTAAGGACGCTGTCACAAATCTGCGTTACTCAAATTTAGGTATCTAACGACGTAACTTTGTTCGCGGCAATATCACGCTCACGTAAACATAGCGCATTCCATTTTATAGACCATCTTCATACTTGATATTATTTTTAATTTTTGATATTATGTATTTTTATTGAAATTGATTCCAGAAGATTACTAGGAACTTTAAAAATTCATTTTGTTACTTTTATTAGTAGGTACGATCCTAATAAGTATGTTAGTATATTCAAACAACTTAAAAAAGTGTGACTATTTTACATCATTATTTCATTGAATAATAATATATGAATTGTATACAATATCAAAGCTTTTTAAGAAATGTAGAATTATTATCATACATATGATGTTACCGGCACTGTATTAAATCCGGCATTGTATACAATTCTTAGTAAATGTATGTTATTCCGAAAAATAGTCGGAATGAAATAAATTATAGGTATTCGTCACATAACACATTACCTAGGATACTCTTAAATCTGAACTTTTCCTACGTAGCAAACACATTTGCAAGTGTGGGTAGTTTTTGGGGTAGCTATTAACCAATATGAGGTCAAAACTAAAATCCAAGATGGCGCCGACGAAAATTTTACATCTTTTCGTCATG
>CAJQZN010039026.1:96995-119134 GCA_907164685.1 Colias eurytheme | reverse complement strand
GTGACAGTAGTACCCACCTCAACGCTTCGCTTATGAGGCGTGCAATAAGCTAAGAATGAATAACTAAGAAAAAGTCATTTACTATTTATAAGTAGCTAAGCTCGTACTTACGTAAAAACAATGTAATCAGACGAGAATTTAATCTGCATTTAAACAATAACGCTAAGAGTAATGCAGTAGAAAACTCAACAGTGCAATATGATTTTAATCTTGTTTGTATGCAAACAGTAATCTCGATTTAAGAGCATTGACCGTAAGAAACATATTATTCAACAACTTATCTTTTGATGATATTATACAATCAGTTCTCAGTACAAATATTGATTTAAGAGTGCTGAGCGGTACCAATATAGTTGTATTTGAATGCCATAAGATCAATGTTTGAGAGCTATCATTCATTACCATATTTTATATGGAGCTATCATTCATTACCATATTTTATACGATAATGTTTCATCATCATCTTCGCTTCAGCTCATATTCGTTCCCACTGTCGTGACACGACACATATTATGTCGTCGAACTTTTTGATTCTTCGACATGTGGGTTTCCTCACGATATTTTGATAATGTTTACATAAAATAATAAATAGCAATCCATATCCATAATCTGTCAATAATTAATCAGTATTTAAACATCATTCTTCAATTAATTTATCACAAATGAATAAAAAATGTAAGTCGATCTCTATCTATTGAGGTACCTATTTATTCAGTTTTTACTTTATTTAATCAGTTCTTTATTTGCTTTTGTTTTTAAGAACCTGGACGAAGTGCACATAGCATTAGAAGTATGTTCGGAGCCGCGAGTTTTAAATCCAAATGCTGCGGCGGCCATGCCAGCGCCGGGGAAATATAGTTACATTCATAAGGTAACACATATTTTTAATGGCATAGGCAGAGAGAGAGAACAGTCGATCTTTAAAAGAGACACAGTAACGCAAACGCGATTAGACGTCGAAGTGAGATGGCATGATACAATTTTCGTGTAGAAAAAAGAGACAACGGCTACCAATGCATTTCTCTTTTTCTAACATAATACATACTCTTTTCACATTGCTGAAAATGATAACAAAAATTCGTGTTTCCTTTCAGGTGATAGATGGTATCTCAGTGGCTGTGAATCATGTTCAAGTAGATTTTAATTGTGATGCATTCACCAGTAGTGTTCAGGTATTTATTATTTATTCATATTTCTTATTTATAAATGTATATATTCAGGTATTTTTAAAGTAATATTTGGGCGTTTTAGATCTCAAGAGTGACAGTTGAATCGCGGACTCCGGACGGCAGGAAGGGTGACCTAAGACTGACTAGAATCAAGTCGCCAGATACTGGACAGCTACTTATATTTAAGGTAAAGTAAAAAAAAAAAAAAATCATGTTTAGACAAGTCATTTATAATTAAGTAATGGAATGTCAGAAATATCTTTAGAGTTCTTTTGCTTAGATATGTATAACATCATAAGGTACTGAATAATTGTAATTAACTATATTCACTCTTGAACCTATACGATATCTTTAGAACATGATATCCTTGCAGAATTTTGATAAAATAATATTTTTTCAGGAATTGGAATGGCAAAGTGCGCGGATAGAAGCGAAAGCGCACGGTGCCGCGGCTGCAAACTTACCACCACTAAGACTGCTCTTGGGAAATACACACTGCCGTATTGTTATCAAGAAACGATTGTCGGGTAAGAATTTGCTTACCAATATGATGATAAATATATCGATTTTTCAATGTATGTAAGAAAAGTGTTTCGTTAATTTTTCGTTAGTTTCGTAACTAGAATTTAATTTCTATTCTTTGAATTCTATTTTTAGGGTCTGATTAAATAGCATTTGAATTTTATTTGTCCTTGTGACGTTTTAATTTTTGTTAATCAATATTTTTTTTCAATTTGTCCCGTTATATCGTACTAAATTCGATTCCAGTATAAAACTCTGTTCATTTTCTCCAGACTGTGCAGTACTAGGCTCTCGACTAGTGCTCCGCCCGGAGCCGCTCGCGTGGGCACTAACAGATGGACAACTACGGGCAGCTTTAGCTTGTGCCGCTGCACTAGCGGGGCCGGTACACCGCGCCACGCAGCTCGCGACTCGAACGAAAGCGGCGCGGAAGGTAAGTGGTGCAGACTGGTGGCAGGGGTGTACAGAAGATATATAATCACTACATAGCATAAAACAAAGTCGCCTTCCGCCGTTTCTGTGTCTTTAAATTTAGGCAATAGAGTTTGTAGGTTTTTTTAATAGATAGAAAGATTCAAGAGAAAGATTTTAGTATATATTTGGTTAAGTTTGAGACAAAGAGGTCGAAGACGCCGGTAGCAAGCTAGTTTATAAATAAATTGTAGAAAAAATTTTTCAAGATCTCCCCAAAATTCATTCAACATAAAAAAATAAAAATTTTAATTCATCCGTCAAACTAATAATAATACTTTATATAATTACAGATAGAAGAACCAATACAACAAATCCAAACCCGCTCGACGTCCAGTGACCGCGACATTTTGGCGCGAATGTTCGCGAAGCACGACGTTCGAGAAACTTCCTACCACCTTTTGGCGCCAAGAATCGATTTGCATCTGTGTGATGATCCTGGATGTAAGTTTATTTTATTATTCATTTATTATTTTTGCTCCAATATACAAATATTTTAGCAGAATTATGGCAACCACACGCTTTTTCATACTTTTCTTTAACTGAATAACCCTTTAAAAAGAATAAGTGCCATAACAAAAAAAAACACACTCGTTGATTTAAAAGTGTCACTTTATTCAATCATTAATTTAGAAGGAAAAAGTTTTTTCTGTGATATCTAGTTTTTTATAGGATTTTAATGCGTAAAAATCGATATCTAGGCGGGATTCGAACCTGCGTCCTACGCCCAAAGTGTTTTTCTAATTAAATCTGTTCCACATTTACTTAGGCTATCTAAGTCCTATACAGCACTTAACCTACCTTTATTTCTATTTGTTTGTTTGTCAGTGGGTAGATCAGAAATGCCTCAACTAGCGAACGGTGGCGCGTTACAAGTGACGCTAGTGAGCATGCAAGCTGATCTCTTCCCTTATCATAAGGCGTCTGATGATAGACGGCATTGGAGAGGATATAGGTAAGCAAAAAATGGAAAAAATAAGCATATTTTTAGTTGGTTGGTTAATTCTTTAAGGGCCGATTTTTTAATGCTTGGATAAAACTTATCCGTCTAATAAAGTATTACACGATAATATTAAAATGTCACGTAAACTGTCAAATACAGGCAATAAGAATACGTTTTTAAAATGGTAGTTTTATACATTATTCGACGAATAAGTTTTATCCAAGCATTGAAAAATCGGCCCTTAATTAATGGTGTTTAGACCTGGTAAATAGGTTACTTGTTTGATATATTGTGTGGTTTATGTGCTTTTTTCGGAAATTTTCAAAAAAATAGAAGAAGATAGAGAAATGAAATATATATGTAAATGGTTGTGTCTTTTTATTATGAAACATAGTGTTTGAAAAAAATATATTTTTCGGAAAATAAATCGCTTTTAGTAGCTTTCTGTTGGAGTTTTTGTATTTTACAATACAAGTATTTAACAATTTAATTATTTATTTATAGAGAAGCAGCGACACCACACAGTCAATGGTTATCGCAAGCGCTGTCTTCGTTTTGCGCGTCGTTACTCGACTTGCTGGACCCTAGACCGATCACACCTAGTCATAAGGTATGAGTAATAATTAATATAATATTGTATTAGAAATTTCATCGTAGTTAACTGATGTTGATTATTGAATGATAACACCTCTTATTTCTGAAACTAGATTTATAATAAAACTATTTTAAAACGAACTTATAGAAATAAATAATTTATTTACCAGTTCAGAAACCAGTTTCCACAGAGAAGAAACTCCGTTAAAAAAGTATAACTTTTCGACGAAAGCTAGCTTTTATGTAAACAAAGTATGTAGTTTGATAAGTTGATATTTTTTTCATGTATGCCAGACATGATAAGCAAAAATATTCTATTGATTTCAATTTCTATCTATTTTTCCACAATTATTTTGATTATTTTTCCGACCCAAATATCGACCAATAGAATTGCACCATTCGACGTCACGTGGTACAACCTACATGGTATTATACTGATAATTTTTTGAAAATTTTCTCCGGTAGTTGACGTCAAACTGACAGGTTGAATTCAATTGTGAAATTATTGGCCGACATTTGGGACGGAAAAATAATCCCCCGAATACCACACGAGCTTCAAAATTATCTGGCATTTTAATTTAACATTAATTTTGAAGCACGTATTATAAGTGAATATTCCATTACACATATCATTTTAATTATTCTAGACTGCCAGTAACCCAGAGAGAAATGAAGAGACAATGCCCAACGGTGTGAGTCACAAACCGAGTGCGACAAGTTCAAACACTTCTACCGCGCCTACTTCACATACAACCTCACAAGGTATATTAATTAGATATTTAACGGATTCTAAACGTGATTTTTTACAATTTTTAGAGAAGAAAATTTTGTAAATATTTGTATCGCCTTATTTACTGATTTTAAACGGGAGTTTTCATAATATTTTTAGAGACAAAAATTTTGTTGTTATTCACTATCAAGACATGTAACTTCTGAGCCTGTAAATTCAATTGTACCTGAATGTTTACTATTTTTCAGTATAGAAGCTTGCATAGAAAAAAAAGAGAGTATTTTCATTAACTTTAGCTTTGATTTTGTTTTCAGCATCGCCGACTAGAACTCGAATATTACAGCAGTTGGGAAAGCTAATGACGACATGCCTAGTTTTAAGGATAGATGACTTTACCGTTTATAAGGTAGGAGCATTTTTTAGTACAAAATATTAACAAATTATCATGAATACTAGGACTTTATGATTATGAAAACAATAATTCTTTTAGGGGGATGTATTATACATATTATACTGCTCGCGGTAATAATTAATATCTCTGACGATTTTACTTCGCTCCTATCTATACTAATCTATACTAATAATATTATAAAGTGGAAAGGTTTGTATGTATGGTTTTCACGCAAAAACTACTGAACCGATTATATGAAATTTAGCACGCATATGGATAACTTGGATTAACACATAGGATAGGTTTTATCCTGGAAATCCCACGGGAACGGGAAATATGCGGGTTTTCCTTTGAAAACGTGGGCGAAGACGCGGGCGAAAAGCTAGTAAACGATAAAAATGGAAGTTGTGTAATCTTAAAGTCCTATAAATGATAAATCATGTCATTACACATTTTTCAGGTTTCCACGGGTTCTAAAACGAAAGAGTCGCCAAGACCTCTAGTTTCCGCTGAGAAGGCAACACTGCCGGGTGACGCAGGGCTGCTACACGCTGAACTAACCTTTTTCTATTATCCAGGAGATGTCTGCTTTCCTGGTATGCATTTTGATTTTATTATGAAAAAATAGATTATTAATAAAAAAAATGGCTAATTTAAAACAAATTGTTCATTAATTGTATACTTTTCTGTTGCGTAGTTTCGAATTAGATGGTTGTGAAAGATTCGAAGAAATGTCCAGAAAAATATGTAACTTACTTTGCGTGTTCACTTGTTATGTCAACAAAAATGTTCATATAATTCTCTTTCTCTTAAACGCCTGATTCTAACCAATATATTCTTACTTTTTACTTGTTTTTGCAATAAACAGCTTTCCATGTAATACAACATTATATTTTTAAGCTATTGCATAGCTTCTATCGCGGGCCTTGAGCGCGGGGACCGAATCCAGAAATTGCGTAACGAAAAACCTCACGCTCCCCACTCCGACGGGCGCGGAGGTGTGGCTTGAAGGCATAGCATGCAATAGCTTTACCGCGGCAGTCCCCGAGTGCGACGTCTTTTTTTATTTTTACAGTGCCAGCACCAAAACTATACGTGCAGTTAAGCCCAGTGCGGGTAGTATTAGACGTGCCCAGTGTTGTGTGGCTCGCTGCGTTTCTACCCCACGTGGCTGCAGCTGCTCAGGCCAATAGTGGGGACACGGGGAGTACTTATATGGATGTACGGGCGGAAGTTATCATGCCGAAGGTAAAAAATGCATAAAATAAAGAAAAGCTTAATTTACTACAGCAAAGGACGTATCGCAAGGTAGTGATCTCTACCAGGCAACTATAACAATAAAAGGTTAAGGAGCAAGATAGGTTGCGGGTAGAAAAATATTTGTTTGTGAATAAAAAAATGAGTCGTGCCAAGTGTGTGGCTCGCTGCGTTTCTTCCGCACTTGGCAGCGGCTGCGCAATATGTACCATTCAATTTATATTGATCAAATTAGATATGACAGATTCCTTCTAAGGTCGAATTTCCAGTACAGTCCAGACTTCGAGTCAATAAATTATTACCCTTATTCTCTACAAATTAGGTCGACTATCCCGCGAGTCAATAAATTATCACCCTTATTCTTTACAAATAAAGTCGACTATCCCGTAGGTCGAGCTGCAAGCGGGCGCCGAGCTCTAAGATTATTTTAATCAATTATACAAACGAGTCAATCAATTATAACCCCTATTCACCACTGATAAGGTCGCTGATCGTGCTTGAAGCAGGGCCAGAACACATCGCACAGCAGCGCGACTGACACATAATTTTAATCTATTACTTTCCAACTTGTTTATAAAATATCGACTCTATTTTATAGCTTTAAGGTCGAATTTCCAGTAACTTATTACTTAGTCTTTAGTGTCAATCTTTCCACTACACTAGATCGTAAGTATATAACGAAATACTTAATCCCTAGATTGAATCAATTATCACCCCTATTCCCTACTAATAAGGTCGCATATCCCACAGATCGTGTTAGAAGCAGGGCCAGAACACATCGCACAGCAGCGCGACAGACCGCGTGAGTTGCACGTGTGCACTGCGCGTGTGACGCTCACTAACGTGAGGGAAGCGGCGAGGGCTAGTGAGTTGTTTTAAATAGATTTTTGTTTGTTTATAAATATTTGCTAAAAACATGGTAGAGATTGTCTAATCTAAAAATGAACACCCTTCCACTAAACTTAATTGTTTCAATGTGTGAGGACAAATAATTATTGAACCACTTTTATATGTGTGCGCGCGGCGATTCTACTGCAAACTTTGACTTTCACGCACTGATTTGTCAACTAATCGGGCGATCAGTTCAGGTGCCTAGCATTGTATGGCGGGGAGAGCGCGCTATGTACGGAATGACACGTCCGTTCTGTCGTGCATCGCGTCATTTATGCACTAGTTGGCTAACTGGTCCTGTCGTTCGGGCATGGACGGGACTGGAGGACTGAACGACCAATGAGGCAGACCAATTTGTGTGTATTGCGTCTATACACGTACTTTGAATGTGAGCGTAAACACAGTGGAGGGGCGTTCATTTTTAGATTAGACAATCTCTACTAATAAAGATAAACTAAAAGATGTAAAAAATTTTACGCTTAAATATTAAGTTATGAAGCAGTGGAAAAACGAATATTATGCCCTCGTAAAACTTATTATTAACTAATACTCACAATAATTTATCATCAAAATGTATTGTATGTAGTAATTGTATAGCTCACTATAAAACTCTTCCTAAAAGACACATAGGAAGAGTTTTTCTTAGAACATTGTTGAGTCGAATTGTGATTCTAGATGCTTATGGTACATATTTGGGTTTATAATTCAACACGTGATTTTATCACGTTTATAGAATATATTATCACTCTACTTATCCTATACTATCACAAAAGATTTCAGCTTATTATTATAGTAATCTATTTATCCTATATATCACAAAAGAAATATCTGATGTGTTTATTTTATAGATACCCCCGGTACTCGAGCGGATTTAGCCTCCATAATAGCGGCGTTACGTCGCCACGCCCCGCGGGGACATTTCCCCAGTTCTGCGGACGATATGGACCCTATACACGAGCAGTTTGTGCTACATGCTGATGGTGAGTATGCTTCTTAAAGTCTTCTTTTTTTCTGGATCGTATTCTATTCCGTATAAGCAGTGGAACATAGATCCTCCTTCTTATCAACCGACTTCAAAAAAGGAGGTTTTTAATTGAACTTTTTTTTGTGTTTATTAACCCATAACTTTCGTCTCATTGAACCGATTTTGATTATTAAACTTGTTTTTTTCTAAAGATTAGACTAAAATATATAAATGGACGCTATCCATTTATATATTTTAGTCTAGTTCTGACATATTGATCTCTTTATAATTTTGTTTTTAGTACTTATAAATTAAATTCTGATAAAAATCTATCTCACTTCGCCAGGCCTGGACGACATAGACCGCGGCACGTCCATAACAGCTGAACTGTTATGGCGTGAAGCGCGTGGTGTATGGTGTCATAATTTGAATTATTTACCGACTTCAAAAAAAAAGAGGAGGTTCTCAATTCGGCTGGTATATTTTTTTTGTTTGTTAAAATACATCCCAATTCGTCAGGCCTGGACGACATAGACCGCGGCACGTCCATAACAGCGGAACTACTATGGCGCGAAGCACGTGGCATATGGTGCGCCCGCGCAGAGCCGCTGTGGGTGGACTTCAGCGGAGCCCGAGCTACCAACTACCGGCCCACGCCGCTGCTCGACGCCACGCCCTTGACCGCCTGGGTTAGTGTGTACATAGCTTTAGGGGGCAATTTTACGGCTTTGAGATGTTTTCTGACCAAAAAAAATTTGAAATAATGTATGAAAATTAATGTCACTATCAAATATGCTCCCAAATATATTTTTAGCAAGCGACACCTCATCATCATTATAACTCGGATTGATTCTCGATGAACTCGCTAGTTCTGCAACTTCCATTTGTCTCTAAACTTTTTCAGAAGCGTTTTTGAATCATTTCATAATTAGGTTCGAGATAGGGACTCCTATGAATAGAGAAAAAAGTACAGTAACTCATTTGACCGAAAGAGAAAGTTATATTATAAAAATAATTGTATCATTTGGCCAAACAATCAAAAGATTGACCAACTGCGCCAAATATAAAGCAATTTGGAGAAACATATTAAAATTTCCATTATTCTCTTACCAGATGTGTTTCGAAGACGGATTCAATCGTATCTGGGTGATTGGACGAACTAGTGGTCTAGCTGGACTCCAGATCAATCACTACCAACTATTGTTCCTCCTGCGACAGCTCGAAAGGGTGTCACAATTGACTGCGTGGTTGTCGCACCAGGCTGGCAGGATGCCGGAGGAACCTGGGTAAATACTTTTGGTTTTTAGGAATCTCTAATCAATTTAATTTCGATTTCTTATAGAAGATGGCAGGAAAATTTTACCAGAATTAAGTAGTAAATATTGTTTTATTGACGGATATCTGTGAAAAATAGCATTTTTAATGTGATGCTGTCTGTTTTTTTTTAATCAGACGCTTATTTACTTGTCCAGCACTTTTGTGAACAAAAAGCATTCAAATGCTATTTTATTTGGAAAGAGTTGAAATATTATACCAATAAGCAAAATCAGGTAAAAAATAACTTATCATGCTCATATTCATATACACAAAAGTTAATAAGTAATAACACAAAAGTAAGTAGGGTGAAATACCCACGAAGAAACTGTTAAAAATTGGCGGCTGCATCGCTAGAAATCAAATCTTCAAATATGTTAAAAGTTAATATCAATGATATAAATTTCAGAACGATAGTAGTGGGCATGGTTGTCCCAGCGGTGGAGATGACGTTAGTGCTTCCCACCAGCTGTCCTGGTCAAGAATCTTCTAGAGACCTGGACAGCGTACCTCTGGATTCTTCCAGTTTGCAGGACTTGAAAATGGGTAGGTATGAGGTCGTGGAAACCATTGCTTGTATTGAAAACCTTGCCTTTTAATCTGACCAATTTTCCATGTATAAAATGTCCTAAACAATATTCTAACAAGGAATCCTAAAGATTTAGTGGAATATTTAATCATTAAAATGGAGGTATAACATTTACTTACTGCTTTCAAATAGTGGAAGGTCAAAAACTTTCCTTCTTAGTTGCAATTTGTCTGATCCATAGTGTGATATTATAACCAAAGCAGTAAAACATAACAACACTATCACAAAATTCAGCTTTTATCACGAGCTGAGCAATAGAATAAATATCTACAAGCCTATTACTGCCGTGGCAACTTATTACTATACCATATCGCCTTACAATAAGTGCAGCAGTTCAGTAATAGAAGCAGGCACGTCCATAGGTTCCGAGTCCACAATGGCGCCGTCGGTGCTCGAACGTGACTTGGGGCCGCAAATTCCGCAAATGCAGCAAATGCCCCAAATGCAGCAAATACCGCAAATGCAGCAAATGCAAATGCAACAAATGCAGCAGATCGAAGTGTGTACGCCGCTGCCGCTGCCTGCGGAGGAACAGCCGCCTAGCCCTGGAATTGGATTTGGTAAGCATACAGTTTTTGTAGTATTTGTAGTTGTTTGCATACATGTCTATTCCTATGTCTTTTTTTGTGCATAATCTATTTACGTCTATCTCAATGTCAATGAATAGTGTCTATAACTTTCGTTCATGTTGTAAATTAAACCTTAACTCATTAGAAAAATTAATTTTGGTGTATTATTGATCTGCTAGCTTAGGTCGTAAAATTTGTTAGTTTTGGTACGTTTTGTTACACCTTAAATCAACGCTTTTAAGTTTGAATTTGCTGTTATTTCTAACTAGAGTTATACAAACATTTGACGACAGTTTTAAGTTTCATTTTGTGTATGGATAGGTACATATATACAGGGTGCTCCACCGTCAGTGTATTAAGCCCGAAAGCACTTAAACAACGATATCTAATTTTTTTTTGTTAAAATTGTCCTTAAATACTTCTGTCTATCAGTATTCGGTCTATCTAGAATTTTTAGAGTATCATTACGCACTCAGCGTATTCAAAACTATACGTACCTTTGAACTTACTTCACCGACTGTGGGACATCCTGTGAAATTATAATTATTACCTACTGATTGACGATTTCATATCCCCAGCGGGATTCTCCTCCATGCGACGCGGTCTCACATCCCTAGTGACGTCGATAGACAGTGCTCTGACACGCGACGACACGCGCAGTGACGCCGCGTCCACGGCCAGCTCGGACAGCGAGCGGTACGTGGTCGTGGGGCTCGCGGCCGAGTCGCCGGACGACGCCGACATGGCGTTCAGGTCAGTAGTAATACATCATGATCGTCATCATCACTCGTGTCGATACTTTACTACTTTATAGGCGAAGGCGTGGTTTGCATTCACCCACGTCGGTAAACATGTTTTTACAAATATTATAAAATGAATTTGTAACGCCTTTTATTTTGCTGTTGTATTAATTTAAGTTTTTTAGCATAGAATAAGTAGGTAAGTAAAACGAAAGTTTTCCAAAACGTAAAAATGCGCCTTATCATTTTCACGTAATTTTTAACCCGTTTAACACAATGTATATTATTTTATCGCGAAAATGGAAGCCCCCATTTAATTTGTCTAAAAAACTTATATTATCATAGGTAAGTAAATTAACGCGAATGGTAATTAATTAATTAATTATGCTGTGATCTTCTGTTCCATTCAATAGTGAATGAACTAAAGCTTAAGCATGGAAAAAATGTGAACTCGTTTCCATTATCGAAATTGGTTTATCGATACTTTCCGCACTAGTCGATAAATGCCAACGATGTAAATTTTGTAGGACGTAAACGTAAAGTCAGTTTGATATAATTTCTCGTAAATGCTAAGAATTGTTATAATTCCAACAGAATATCATTGTTATGGCATAAAGCTACGTAAAAATTAATAAATGCCATTTTTAGACGCCTCCAATACGTTTCTAATTTAATGGTGACGCCATTACAAGTTTGTCTCTTGAGAATAACAGTCAGTGTCATAGGGATCATCATTCGCCGCGCCGGGTATAGTAGAGTTACTTTCGCATTTATAATATTAGAATGGATAACCATCCAAAAAAGCAAATATAAAAAACCATTGCTATAAACTATTTTCCAGGGAGTTCGAACTGGGCCGTTCGAGCAACAGCGGCGTAGAAATGGCAGCCGAAGTTGTGGAGAGATCTTCCTCACCCTCCGACCATTCTATCACTAGCTCTTGTAAACGGAGGGATTTGGTAAGAGATAATATAAAAAAAAGACGGGTTGCACTCCGGGAGTGCCGGCAGAAGTGAAAACTTGATTATTAACGTTGAGCATGTTTGATATTTTGGAATGGTATCCTTCTTACGCTTTTTCGATCAGGTCACGTGTCCTGACGCGAGTTTAAGATTTTATACCCATTACAGAAAAAGTGCTCAACGCCGCTAAAGAAGTTTTCACTTCAAAATGTGCATACACACGCACATAACATACGTGGATGCACAAACACATACACACTACTGTTAATCCTATATGCCTAGTAGTTCTACTAATTACTGCCTAATATTTAAGAACTTTATGAGATACGACGAAAATATGTTGAATAATACTAATGGAACCAAAAAAATAAATATTATTATATTTTGGTTTCATTGCAATAGGTCAAGAAATCATCGAGATATGTGAAAGAAATTACACATATAAATGTAAAATTCTAGTCTTTATAGGCTAACATTTTGATTATTTTTTTTCAGTTACATCTATAACACAAATAAAATACTTCTTATTTGATCCTAACATAGATTTTATTCAGTTCCGATTGTAATCCTTGTAGGATTATAATTTGATAACCTCCGTGTGTAAAATCACTAATCAAAACTTCATTTCGCAGATATCTACGTGTACCTGGCGACTAAACAACATATACCTGGTACAGCAGAGTGTTCCCGGGAAATCCGCGCTTCGTCTCACCGCTGACGATCTGAAGTCAGATCAGTGCTCCTCTATACCCTGGGATGAGTTCCAGGTAAGGTTCCGAGGGTTATTTTATTGCGCATATATTTCAGATTTCTTGCAAAATATGGTGATCATATAGATGGTTAATGAATGGGGGAGGGGACTTATATAATTTACCAATACAATTTTAATCAAATAATGATAATGTTCAATCGTTACGTGTTAAGTTCTCATAATTTGAGGTTTTTCTTCTCTTTTATTTATAGTTAGAACTATATAAAAGTTGTGATATTCACTTTATCATTGTCGTTATAGCATTAATATGCTAGCCTACATAAGTAATAGATTTTGAGATGTGATACAGAGAGATGTGCTAAACTAATCATTATATGAGTAGTATATTAAAAATATTATATAAATTGCTTATTTTCGAATTGTATATTCTAAATTTACTGTGACACCTATATTTCATCACATAATACTGTGTTTATTTTTTATTATATATTTCCTATATTTTTTTCCTATATTCCTTTGTTGCACAGACATTATCCCTAAAAAAAAATCATCGTTATGATTATGAGTTGTTTATCATTACAGACAACACATTAAATTATTAAATGTTTCCTATATTCAATTAAATATTCTGTAATAATTAAAATACTTTAAAATTTTGCTCATTTCTTGTTTCCTTTTTTTCCCTTCATTGTGTTTACACTTTAATACACCAAACATTAACACTATATTTTTATACTTCTTTCCACAAATGATCTATGTTGTTTTAGTGTTACTTTATCGACTACGCACTGAGCTAACGTGTTTCATTTATAATTCACTATGTGATTCTGTATAGTCTTATTTTATTTTCTACGGAGAGTACTTTCTAAGCATGTTTCAATCTTTGTTTTATTGAATTACTCAATTCGTTTTTGTGTGATGATACTCTACCATTTAACAAGTAAACAACTATAGCGACAGTTATATATTCGCAATCCTTTTCAGTTTTGAAATCTTAACAAAGCTGAATTTTGTTAATATGTTTATTTCCAAATTGGTCTTAGAAAATGTTGCAGGCTTAATTTATTACTTTACTTCAGTATAGTAAAATATGTATTACTTAAAGTTTTACCTTCATAAAAATCCCAAATTTATTAATAATACATTTTAATTATTAAACATGGTATAGTATCATCTAAATGCATGTTAATCACATCACGTCATACCATCGTATCTCGTAACCCCAAAACGAACCCAACAGTGTAAAAGGAATGCAATATTATCTAACTATGTCGTCTATGTGTTTTCTCTATGGCATCACCGCCCGCTCGGCTATCGTGAACCAAAGACTCGACTCAAGGTATTTCTGACGACAGATTAACGTAGTGTTTTGTTAAGTGCCATAGACTGTAGACGTTTGTGTCGTAGCCAAGGGGGTTTGGAACGTGTGTGTCGAAGTGTGTTTTCATCTTGATCGTGTAGTAAGATTTAACAAAAACCGTCATTATTATTACATTACCCAGTAATAGACCCAGTGTAGAATACGTTGTTCTATGAAGACCCTTTTTAAAGCGCTCTCATTTATTATTAATCTACAAGTAAAATTGTGGTTTCATATTAATTTAAAATATGTTGGAGCTCATTGAGAATTTTTCAACGTACATAAAAAATATTTGCGTACGATTGAAAAAGAAAAGATGAAGACATGTTTCATAATCAGCTTCAATTAAATAAAATTATTCACAAAGCACTTTAGTTATTCCTATCAAGTACAGCATGACCTTATCATGTTTAGATTTTACTTCATTTAGTTTTAAATAGGTATTTATAGACTAGCTATTGTACTATGGTTCCCTCCACATTACCCTAACACTGTCTCTTTCTACACATCAAATATTCCCATCATTAGAGCGAGATAGCCTCTGCATTGTTTAATATCGAGAATGTTAATCAAAAATTATTCCTTTCACTCTAGATCATGATATTTCTGAATGAGCGAAAGAGATAGGATTATGGTTAAATAAAGTACCAAATGAATTTTGTCTGCACATGTCATACTCATCTCACATCATTCTAGTATTAGATTGCATGAAAAAATTGTATGTAGGTATTGTATGTATACATAATGTTATTAACTTATTATTAACACTAAATTATTATTAATATTAATTTTATTATAATGTACACTATTAGTTTAATTGGTAATGTGTAGCTTGGTGCAATTGAAGTGTCAAAACCATATTATATATGTACTTACTAAAACATGCTATTGTAAATTGCGATGTAACGCATGCGCTATTAGCTTTTTATCAAGTTGAAATACCTAACACAACTAAACAATTACATGCAGTACGGAATTTTATGCTATTTGAATCTTTTAGCTTGAAACAACACTTAAACACTATAACTAAAAGCTTTGCATGAAGGAGATGCAAACACAAGGTATTCGAAGTAGATATGATTTGCATTTAGCCCACTAAATAACATAGGGTTTGGAGTCAAGAGGTTCCAAAGAACGAACAAATAAAACGTTGTATTGTACAGAATAAGTTCTCAATGCGTGCTCGAGCGTGGAACGAGCCTGTAAACGAAGATGAACCGAAAGTGAAGGAAATGCCGCGCGTCGCAGCTAGGCTTGTGCGCAACGAACTGCCTAGACTTCTTGATGATGATGTAAGTAATAACTGAATAGTATATTTAATTTGGGCTCGAAGGACCAAAATATTTGAAAAAATAATTTTATGGTCAGTTTGACGACTTTTTGATATATATTTTTATACTATCTGTCATCTGACATTAAACAGAACAATCCAAAAGAAGTGACATATCGGCTATAAGTTTTAATTTTTTTTTTATCCTGGTCAAATGATGAAAATGACGTATGCAACGTAAAAATTGGATTGTAAAGCTAAATACTGCATTTTACGTACTGCACGTTCACAATTTATTTTATGAGACCAAAGCAAAACAAAGTGATATTATTTTTAACACTAACGAATCTAAAATTAAAACTTTTATATCCAGCTTGGTCGATTTTTAGCAAGAAATATTAGACCAAATATAAAATAAAACTACATATAATGTTAACAGGGTCAGCCAACCGGTTTGGCGCCGTTCGAAGAGCTTCTCGAAGCCCAAATTCGCGACTTGACCATGTCTCTCAACATGAGTACAGCTCTTGCGTTATCTGAGTTCATTGAGGATGAGGTCATAGCGCCACCTATGCCTTTGGAGGTTAGTATTGTGTGTGCTTTATTAAATATACTAGGTTTGAAAACTGGAAAAAGTCGATTAATCTTTTATGATTTGCGAAATAAATATAAAGTACGGCATTATATAAAATATTTTTTATGAATATGATTGCATTTTAAAATTTTGGAAAGCAGTACTTATTAATTTTGCCGTTTAGTCGTAGATGCAAAATGCGTAAGGTTAATCTGGCAATACTTGACTGATAATACTATACGTACTGACAATACTTAACTTGCAAAATACGACAAATTCCATTTGCCTCTATACATAACGCCCTAAAGCTGTAAAATAAGCTAAACATATATCAATATATCATTTCCAGGTGTTAATATCGAATCTCAAGTTACACCTAATAGAAGACAGACCGACCCGTTCGATATCATCCCCACCACCCCAACCTTTAGATCTCGATCTAACCACACTTCGCCTCACCCGGGATTCGAACGGAATACTCCATCTCGGACCACCGGTAACCATTGAGACACCGAAAGAAAACCCGCCGGAGTTAATGCACGCTAGAGAAGAGATAGATAGACTGAATAGAGAGAACGAGGAGTTGAGGAAGAGATTGAATACCTTGGATCGGATAGCGGAGGATAATAGGGAGTTGAGGGCGTGAGTGTTTTTAGTGTTTTGTACTTTTTTCGAGTAAGTAAAGTCTACTATAGTGTACGATAATTGTGCTATTGACGTATACTTTTGCTTTAAAATGATATTTCAGTGTGTCGTAATTGGAACGATTTAATTTTTTATCTCACACACAATTTGACTTGTATCAATTATTGAAATAAATAAAATACGTAAATTACAGACGCAAGTCAGGACCGGCAGAATTTTCTTTTTCTGCATTTCCTAAGTTAAGTGTTAAGTTGTATAGCCACTTTTGAATTATTCTATTTTTTTTACCAGTTACACTACAAATAATGTATCAAACGCAATATACGTCACAATTTTTAAGTAGGGTATCAGTAACCTTATCAACAAGTTAAAAAAATTGGTTGTCTGTAAAGTCGGTTTACTGACGATAGTTGAACGTGACAACGTCCGATTGTGCTTCTTTGTCGCTCGTTCCGCGCTCTCGCTTGCACTTCAAGCCTTACATGGAACGCCTCAGAGCGAGGTAACGCCGCATGAGTCATGTTTTTTCGTGCGTGCAGCCGGCTGTATCGAATTATAAGACGTTGTCACGTCAAAAATGAATATAAATAACTTATTACTATTACAGTATAGCAGAAGAAGCCTCAGTACTACGACAATGTGCGCACTCAGCGCAACAAGAAGCGGCCAACTTGCTGGCTGATAAGCAAGAACTGCTCGAAGCTTTGCGCGCCATGAAGGTATATGAGTCCTAATGCTAGGAGACGAGCTAGGAAATCTAGGAGAATTAGGAGAAGTACGAATTGTGATATTGGGTGGGATGGTTCGGTTTGGATGACGTCACTTGAGCACAAAATTGGTTGTATTTTGTAAACTTTACAATGTAACAATGTAAAGGATTAGGCAGCTTTTGCACTTTTAGCACAAAACACGCTCAAAGTATTACTTTAAATATGGGTATGGTAATTATTCAAGCGAAAGCGCTGGTGGAAGGTACAATTTATTGTACACTGTAAAAAAAATTTAGATGTACGATTACAGATTTTAGTGATCTTATTTTTATTTTTTAATACTATACAGTATACACCATATTCTTTTTTTTATATTTAAAGAGTATTAATAAACCATAACTCACAAAATATTTACCTATTCTTCTATCCAGGAACAAATGTCAACAATGCAGCGTGGGAAAAGGTAGCGATCACCGTGCTCTCTGGACTGTACGGCGTGTTGCCGCCACGGGAAGGACTAGCGAAATCGATGCTTATTCATATAAACATAAGGACGCTTTTACCATGTCATTGTAACGGTACAATCGTACTGGTTCATACGAAATTTGAAAAAGCAATTTTGATGCTTAATTACATGGGAATAAAGATGATTTTACCATAAACGATGATTGACGATGTTCTAGAATGTTCAAGAACGTTGGTATTGAGACAACTTTGATGTTTGAATATTTGCGCATACGATTTTTGCCGTCAGGTGTAAATTGTAATAAACACAGCATTTACTTTGTATCTTTTGAAGAGGTCAAAAAATGAATTTGATTTTTATTTGTAACATAAAGTTGCTTTTACACGATCACATTTGGGTAAATATAAATGTTTGCATAAATAGACATGACATACATTAAAAATAGCTTAGTGTGTGTGCGAGCGTTTTGATCGAACAAATTAGTATGGCAGTATGGGTTTGCCATGCTTTAAATATTAACCAATCATATTTACCAATATATGTAAAGTTACTGGGATATAAAACATTGGATATGGCATAGCGATATTGAAATATATGAAAACAAGTTCGTTATAAAATGGATATAAAAATTAACCTCTCAACCACCGAGCGGCCAGATCCGACCGCGACACAATAGATTTTCTGTTGTGTCTGTGATTCCGGGGCCTGATGGACTTGACCTTTAAATATTATAAATGATATAATAAGCCAATTTGATGCTTAAATAGAAGGAAATAACGTTGAATTTTCAGATTAACTTGTATCAAACGAACCTTCTATTGTATCTGTTTATGAAATTTGTTGTAAACAAATTGAATACAAAAAAAAATAAGAGAGATCAATAACTTTTAATAGAAGAGGCTCAGTTTTTTAACATCACAGTTTTAATTAGAACAATTATTTAGTCAAGCATTTTGTTTAAACTGTGTAAATATTTTTTTAGGAATTAAAAAGGCGATCATTACAACGTTTTTACTTGCATTTGTTTAATATAATATAAAAATTTAATACTTAATAATTATACAAATTCGATTACGTGAAAAAGCTGCCAAAAGAATAACCGCCTTTGAAACGAAACATGGGCCAACCCATTCTATTGAAAAGTTGTTATATGAAGCACGGAATATAAAACTATGGTGGGAAGGTATATACTAACAGCATTAACACATATTTCTTATATGATAAATATTATAAAAAAAACTAACTTCGATGTGAGGAAGATATGTATATACATAATAATATGGGTGACGATAATGATGCCATTCTTTAAAACTACAACCCTTTCTATCAAATTTTATATTTCGTGGGACAAAACGTATTATCTATTTTTATAAATCTGGCCAAAAATTTAAAAGTGTTCGGCTTTACGCGAAAAACATTAATTTAATACAATGTTATATATTGGACATTCAGTGAAATGTAAAAAATTGAAAAGGAATTGTAAATACTTCAAATAGTGACTAAAATAAAAGAGATTAATTTAATTGAGATTGCGTATTCGATTGAATATTATGTAACGGCAACAACATTTTTACGAGAAATAAAACATAACGATTTCAGGATTTGATGCCATAGTGAGATTAGTAATACTTTCAAATATTTTCCTTGTAAGTTATTTGAACTCGGTTCTTATTCACCCAACATATTATCTATTTGTAATTATTGTTAAATGATTTTAATAATTGCTTCCAATATTTTAATTGATTTTTATATTATATTAAGTAATTAAGTATATTTGTTATGCTTCCATTAACAACATCAAAATTACAAAATGTATGGTAACAAAAGTCAAATTTATAGAAAATATTTATTATCTGTGACGCTTTCTTCCCTTCATTTGCCTCCCGTAGTGGCATTTAATAATAATTTAAATCCCTGACCTCCATGGAGGATATATTTAGCATATAGGTCATAGACAAATCGTTTTGTTTTTTAAAGATTATTCGAAACTCATTGTATTTTAAATTATATTTTAAATAAATTTTATTGTTGTTGTATGTTATTTTAACAGCACGTTTTTGATTTTAATGTTTTATAATGACTATGGAAATGTGTTATGTATAAAACATAATATAATCAAGCTTTGGATGTGTTGTATAATCGAGTAAACAAAGTCGCTTGTGCCAATGCGAGCATTATTTTATGGTTGTAAATAAATTTTCTATATATATAAAGTTATTTTTTCATCGTATAGTTATTTAATATAAATAAAGTGATAGGTTTTTAGATATCTTTTTGTGAAATAAATTGTCTATGTACGTGTATTAAATTACAATTTTAATTCAGCTTTTTCAACAGTTGAATTTGACAGTACAATTTGTGTTGCCCAGTTAATTTTTTTCCCTGTAATTGGTAGAATTTTATGAAAATTTTTAATTTGACAATGTGTCAAGTGATATTTATTACGTTTAATTAAAAAATACTTTTATATAAGATTTATAGATTATTAAAATTGTGCCTGTTATGACGTATAAATGCTTCGTGGATATCATAATATAACTATTGTATTTGGAATATCTAATCATATCTTGTGTATCGTGTTGTGGGGTGCTTCTCTTTGTAACCAAGGCTTAATCGTTACACTGAGTTTCGAAAAAACCTGATTATGAAAATATGATCCCGAAAAATATATTTGAAACATGGTCATTTTTTTGCAGTAAGATGAATGTAATTAATTCATCTTACTGCAAAAAAAATATTATGGCAAGGGACATCTTACCAGTGATTAAAGATGGCAGAATTAACGGAAATTATAAAGCTAACAGACCATAGATTTTTAATCTCAGTGTGACGTATCGTTATAATCTATTGTCTTTATATTGTAGTGTCCATTTATGATATAGGAAAATCTATGTGTAAATTTTATATTTTAATCTAATTTTCATATAAAGGGTGCAAATATTCTTTAATTATACTTATACAATGTATTCCTCATTTTATTACTTTTAAAAAGTCTCAATTTAAAATCCGTTCCATAAAGTCACAATAAATTATTATTACTTACTATTTAAATATTCTGCAACTACAATTTATTTTTATGAATGTTTTTAAGGCTTTGTGGTTTTTAGTTCGTGGATTAAAAGAATAGCGTGGTAATGTTCATACTACAGTGTTCATGAAACTCATTTTTAAATCTAACTTCCTTACTAATAAATTTCGTGTAATATAGACTATAGAGGAAATGGAACAGATCATCGATTTTCTGAATCGGGGCTCAAATTTATTAGTAGGACCGTAGAAATGCTATTCTACAGTTTATTTTAGCAATGGTTCCTGTACTTAGAGATTAAATATTGATGCGTAGACTAAAATAACCAACGGTCATTGACGATATAACGTATACCTTTGTTGATTTAATTTTACCGAATTAGATATTTTACATAAGAAAATTGAAGCGTTTAAAGAAAAAGATGAGACGTACCAACACTACCAACCCCTTGGGTTATGCCGTTCTTGAACGTTGGTTAATTTACAAGTCAAGCGAACTGTTAATATAAAATATTTTATAAAGACTTTACAAAATATCTAAACGGAATTTATGGATCTCGGGTGTTTATCGTTTCATTGCATTTCCATTCACTGTGAATATGTTTAAGAATAATGTACTCTATATAAAATAAGGACTTTTATATTATATAACGCCTACCTTCTTAAATTATACAAAGCGAAATAACTGTTGCAATATTATGTTTAGTTATTGAGGAATTGTTAAATTAAATATAATATTCTTAAAACGTGTTTTATTATATATTCCCAAAATGTTATATGCCCGTCAATTATACAAATATAATTCAATAAAGAAAAACAAATAAAAATATTTGTAATGCGTTTACTAACTGTGTATATTTGTTTGTCGACTAAACCACTGACAATTATTTTCATTTAACTTGGAATAAAGGTAGTCTAGATCTTGGTGTCCTATTATAATTATGGGCTACAATAAAGTATAAATCAAGAAAAATGAAACATGCAGGACACGTGATAACGTAAAATGCACGCCAGTCGCAAGCGAAGCCACAGACTGAAAGCTAGTTTAGTTTTCAAATAAATATTATTGTCTCTTAAAAATTGGAATTTTCCATCAAATAAATTCGACCTTGTGACTGAATTGAGGCAGCATTATTTTTCTATTTTTGACGTGATAACGTTTTTAAAATCGCTTTAGTCGGGTGACATGTTCAGAAACTTGTGTCACACCAAAACCTCACGAGCGCGATCGCAGGTATAACGAGAGAGAGACGGACCGATCTCCCGTCT
>CAJQZN010039026.1:76249-96985 GCA_907164685.1 Colias eurytheme | reverse complement strand
TCCCGTCTCATCTCGAGCGCTGCCACTAATAAGACGTTATCACGTAACCATCTCGATCGTAAACCTACTTTACAAACAACCAATTTTTTTGTAGACAATTACATTTACATTACATTAGAGCACAAAATATTTGAAAAATATATACATATAATTAAATGATAAAACACAAACCAGGCACTTAAACACATAACAAAAACTTATTTAAATTGTTATGACCTTGTTATGACAAAATTCCGCTTAAAATGATTAATTTCATAAATTGGAATAAAATAAAACAGGTTTAACGAGAAAAGTAGTAGCAGAGATAAAATGTATACATATTTGTCAAAGTTGCAGAGTGTATTGTTCATTACACAATTAGAATAATTTGTTTTTCGTTGCTTTAAAATTTCCGTAATATTTTAATCACAATTTTAATTATTAATCTACATTTTTAAGCTTATTTTGTGGGGAAAAAACACAGAACAGTAAAAGTGGGAAAAAATAAATTTACAAGATGGCAACATCAACACGTGAGTAGACATAACGTGACTTGTGATAATGGCAACACCTTCAGTTATGGCCGTCAGTCAGTTGGAATAGAAGCCAGTGATCGTTGCTAGTTTCGCGTTAAAAATTTTAAGTTTCTTTTATTTACGTGGTTCAATGTGAATTAATTTAATTTTTTTAACTATATTTGTGCGATTGTGAATTGAATGGTGATAACATTGGTCGTAATTTAACTCGTGGAATGTTTATTGTGCCCTCAACATAATAGGATCAGATCAGTGTTCACTAAGTTATTATTGGATTATTGTTTGCTGTTTACACATTTATAACGTAGCGCAGGTAAGGTTCTGACCTGTAATTTAGTTTAAACGTATATTGTAATGAGACAGATGCAATTCAAGTTTCTGCCACGAACTCAACACGCGCGATGTGACTCGTTCCCAACCGGGAGATAACGGCGGATTATGTAGCAGATTGCGTTTGATTCTGATAAGATTCCGTTCTTCTTGACACCTGAAGCCTCGCAGCGACTTCCACAAATGTACATGGCGCCACACAAACACGACATTCGTTGTAAATATTGACGTATCAGATGGAAAAATTTAGTGTGAATTACCAAATTTCATGCTCTATTTCCCGCTGAAAGCTAAATTTGTGTTGAGATATTTTAAAAGTGAACGGTGGTTCCGACTTACTCATTTAGTGCATTACACACATTAAAATACCATTAAGACTTTCATGAATTCTACTTAAAATCCAGCTTATATAAATAGTGCTTGCTTAATAACATGCTGATTCACTAATGATGTAAATTCGACGAGAAAATAGGTATAAACCATTGGAAAATTTATATTGAGGTTATTTCCATATGTACAATCCAGCACTATCTGTTGAATTAATTTTATGTTATTTATTCAATAGATGCTGAGAATTTGTTACAAACTTTAACAATAAAGATAAATTATTATTAGTTTCAAATATCTAAATCTAAATACCTACAAATATCTTATTCTAAGGAAAATTAATTGAATTCGCCCATTAAAAAAAGCTGCAAGTAAACATTTAAAGGTATAACTAAAAGAAATATACACTAATTATTATCCAATTCAGACATTCTAATAACATAATAACAGTAAAGCAAAGTTTTATAAGTAAAAAATATTGGCTAAACAAACAATAATGGCTACTGCGATTGATTGATAAGTCATACAAATATTGATAATTATCACTTGTATGTGTTCATGACATCACCACCATGTGTCTTCAATCTTCATCTCAAGGTCTTTGAACACTTGCAGTCTATTGTTACTTATGTTAATATAGACTTAATTGTGTTAACTTTTTTTTATTGAAGTTATTGATTCTTTTCTAAAGATCATCATAATTGATTGCATATTTATATTACATTTTCAGTCTATCAGGTAATTAAATTGGAGTATCATTTTAAGCTTAAGTTAATTTATTATAATACAACGTCTGCATACCTATTTAGAAAGCACTTATCAAATTTACAAAAATAGCTTTGTTGCTAACTGAACGCAGAAAATTCCTATAAAACAGAACTTTAAATTGCCTATAAGTGAGAATAAAAGAACTGAAACATTGCCATAATATTGCAATGTATTAAATGCTTGAATGAAATATTTAAAATTGCTTGTTTATCATTATATTCGCGCCTAATACTTTCATAGGCATATTACTTAGTTGACCTGAATTATATTGTAAAGTAAAGATAGCTAAAATTTTAATATAATTTAAATGGAAATGTTTGCTAGATAAGTTTCTTACTATCTGATAATTATTATCATGAAATAATCTTAGATTGTATCTCTTATATATATTTGGACTATTATTCAATTATTGAGTTTGTATAATTATTTATTTGATTGCTGTTCAAGGAATGCTGTATTAAATGATATCATGTATATACCTACTTATATAATCAGATAATATATGTGTATCATATATTATAATATCTGGAATGTCTTGACATTAACTTGATATCAATTATTTAAAGACACAATCGCCAATATTTATGTGAATTTCATTAAAAAAAAAATTATTAGATAATATAACATCGCTAAATTGAGAAATGCCAATTAATATGTACAAAACATTAATAACTCATCCAACATGTATATTTTAATTTTAAATGTACTGCCAAAAAGAAAACTAATTTATCAGTTCATTTTTTTAACAAATATTCATTGGTTGTTACTTTTTCATTGACTTTTAAATATAACTTTAAAAAATGAGTCACATAGTTGTAAGGTTACAAAGTTGTTTTATTAAGTTAAAAGTAAGTAAATTAGGAGAAGGCTGATAACGCTCCAAGTTGACTCTTAAGAAATGTCATATTAAAAACTGGTTATGACTCAAACTTATGTAGGTATGTATAATAAGAAGATGAATGAAATTATAATAAGTTGTGACTGGTTATTTTGGTGGTATTATGGTAGTAAAATTTTTATAGGTATTGAAAAGGAAGCAAAAAGTTCAGGAATAATTTTCCTTCATGTACACATTCATCAATTTTTGCTACTATTTTTAGCTAACACATTTTAACCCACTGAGCCCCGAACGGCCAGATCTGACCGCGACACAATAGATTTTCTATTGTGTCTGTGATTCCGGGGCCTGATGGATTAATATAAACATTAAACATCTTTTTGCATATTGCGTTTTGTAAAACAGAAGTTTTATAGTTGTGGAAATTAAAGTATGTTTTACAGTGTAAATCGTGATAATTTAATAATATTTTAACACTGGCAGATGCCCAGCTCGCTATAAAGCATTTGAAACATTTAGATAAATATTTTACACTCCAGAATTATGTTTTAAATTGGTTAAAAATTAAATTTCTAAATGAATCGATGAGATTGAGCGTCCAAATAATTTAGCAATTACAATCGATAGGCGGGGCGCGGCCGGCCTTGCGTCACTGACCGGAACTCTACCGTGGATGCAGTTATGCCGAGAGACATACACCTTGACCAAGGAATACATGGTCTAACTATGCTTTAATGTTAACGTTATAGGGATGTTTTGGTCGTGATTATAATGAATTAATTGGGAAACTAAGTACGTAAAAGTCGAATTTGCAAAATCGACTTTTTCGGAATTCGACTTTATCGGAAAATTTGATTACATTGGAGGATCGTTTGATTCAAATCTTTAGCTGCTTATTTTTTTAATGAAATTGGAATTAGGTATCTGTATTGATGTGAACGATGTTGAACATATAAAATTATTCAAATTTAGAACCCTCAAAATATTAAAAAAAAATAATTGATCATACCTATACAATGTAAATATGAATTTGCATGCAACATCTGGATTGAATATTCACGGCAAAATATCCTTCACAGTTATGTAAACTTGCATTGCTAAAATTAACGGTTACGCAAAACTTGATTGAATCGTAATGCTATTATTAAATTCTAAAATACTATTTCGCAATGCATTTATAAATACAGTGAACATTATGATTGACTCATTGTTATACATAATGCATTTCTTTAATATGTTACTTTAATAGATACTTTATAATTATGTGTTTGTAGACATAAAATTACTGTGGACAATTCGACAATTAAGACTTCAGTAAATTATATCTATAGTTATCTTGCATAGAATTTAGAAACGAAATAAACTATTTTATTTATATTTTATTTATTTATTTAAAACAAGTTTCAATCGATATTATTACTACGTAAGTCAACATCCAATCAAATGGCATCTAGCATCTTTATGCTTAGTAGTTTTGCCTCTCTCTTAAGTATACTCTCATCAGTTTCATTATTACATCAAAATAGGCAATATAAAACATTCGAAATCTAAGAAATTATTTAAACAATACCATTTGCAACATATGCGTACGATCTGTGCGTACGATTAATCAGCTCCACATAGAACAATCCAGGCGTTTGCACAATAATCATTAAGTTAATTCGTCTTCGAGACGCATTTAATTACTGTTTTATCACTGGAGGGGAACAGTTATGCGGGTCTAATGTGCTTTGGCGCGTCTAGCGAAATCTTAACTCTACGTCAAATATTCTCGGTACATTAGAATGTGGAATTTGGTGTAAGTATGGAGTGTAATGTGTGATACTGTTAGCTTATATGGGACCCGTAACGTATTGTGAGAAATGCTGAATTTTTATCACATACGATTTAGCCAAAGCAGAGATTTTTACACATATTTCACGATATCATCGCAAACTGCTTACCACTTTTACCCTTCTGTACAAAGATGCTATGAATTTCTTTAACAGATTAGTTTTCACATAAAAGCTTAGACGAAGACATAGTTTTGCAAGGTCGAGGTCTAGGCGAATAAATAATGCTTTTTATAATAAAACAAACTTAATACCACGTTCAGCCAGAACATCTACTGATCTCGCCGTCCACGTCAATCTTAATGTTTGACAGTAATGTTAATGACTTCACGTTAATCAACAGACAGACATACACTTTACGTATTTATCTTTAGACTCTTGATTTAGGTTCATGATCATCTATCATAAAAGTTTTGTTAAAGTGATAAAGTGAACAGGAAATAAATTGTGGGAACAGCATTGAAATTTAATAGAATATTCCCACAAAAAATAAATTAAACTCAAACTTTTATTTATTCAATTAACTTCATATAGAAGCACTTTTGAAACGTCATTACATATTTTTAACATTTACCACCGATTCGGATCGGATTCGGATTTCGTTATCCAAGTCATTGCTGTGCCGGTTTGAAATTGCAATACAAAATAATTGATGTCATAATCTTAAATAACTTTTACGTAATATGCACTTATGATAACCGTTCATAAACATGTTTTATTGGCAATCTATGAAATAATTACTTATTCACGGGACATTGGTGGTCTGGTAATGTAAGTAGGTAATAATAGATCGTTACACAGGATTTATTCACGTTTATGAAGCAATAACTTTCAATTTTAAATAAGTGGGTAATATTCCAACTTCAATAATATCGAATTTTTGCGTAGGCATTACTTAGCCAAACCTAACCCGCGACTTCATCACTAAGACCCGTGGCTCGACGGAACACAGTGTGGTTTTAGTCGGTAAGAATCCGACATAACCAACGGCTCCTTCACCGGAGGCCCGGGGCCGTGGGTATCTTTGGAAGATTTCCCCACTTAAAAAAAAGGCATTACTTAGCCAGTGTCAATTTTATTTTGATTTTAATATAAAATAATGAGATATTTGATTTCGATGGAAGGACACCATTAGTTGCCATTTTATTCTCTACCAAATTTCACACAGCTACAACAGCTGTGGCCCGAAAGATTAACAAACAACCTCAACATTCATGCGAACTTTCGCTTTTATAGTATTAGTAGGATTAGTAGGAAGTATGATAGAAAAGTTATTCCTTCTTATTTTTAAATCAATTTTTGAGAACACATCATTCATGATTATATACTAAATAACTAAATGCAAATATAAATCGAAAACAATGTTCAGAATATTCTGCGTCCTTTTCAATATTACATAAATTCAAATGATACAGGATACGGCGTGTTGTAATATCAGAAATGATGAACGTGTAATTACATTTTGTATTGAATTTTAAACGGTTTTTTCGCACATGCATACCCTCGATGTATTGGGTAACGAGACCGATAGAGAATCAGTTTCTCCAATTAACTCCTAACGTGCACTATGTCCGGTGGTGGATGACCCCGCTGATTTCTACAAGTTCAGGAAAGCGGTTGAATAGCTTCCGGCTAGGTTTAGGAGTAGCGAGAGGAAACGCGCTTCGTCGGAATTTCGCAAGCCGGTTTATATCCGGACGTGTTGTAAATTCGACCGGGATGATTCGCCGGCTTGCTACTTGGCTTTGTTCAGACACATCGCAGTTTTGATTGTGTTGTTAACGCGTACAGTGATAAAGAGTACGCTTTTATCGCGCGCCGTATACGTGCTGTGATTCTTTAGTTATTCGCCTGTTTAAACATCTAATTGGCTGTAATTGGCTAGTTGAAAGGTATGTTCTTTTTCTAGTTTAGAATTTACGCTTTAGTGTATTTTGCGAGTGTTTCAATTATACATTACGAGTTCCTTTTTACACGCTTTATATTAGCTTCACCTGTATGTTTGTATGTTTGTAACCGACTTCTTTGGGCGCGATTTTGACCCACTTTAAACGGCCAGATTTCGTTCAAACTTTGTAGATTTATTGAGGACCAATGACAATACAATAATTTGATAAAATTATTCCATTTTTTAGTTCGGTTTCTATAAAAAGCGTGTTTTATAGTTTTTTTAAACTATTATTATTTAAACTGGTATTTAATTTAGATGTAACCGGTCGGTTTGTTGTTAGTAAAGTACGTATTTAATGTTACTCGAGTCTCGAACACTATAATTTATTAGTTAATTTAATCAAATAGCCCGTTTAACTCGCAGTTAAATATTAATTTTGCACATTTAAATGTTAAGTATTGATTTAATTTATAACGTTACCTAATAAAAGTTTGAGAACTCGTCTACCATATCGTTACCACATTTAACTACACACGAATTCAAAACAAATCGGCAGATAATGTAATTGTACTCACAATTGTGCAGTAAATGTAAAACAATGGCTTACAACGGAGCCAGTCACGCTAAGATTTAGCAGAAAAATAAGGCCGATTAGTCACCGGTACAATGAGGTCGGTGGAGCGCTTATTTAGCGACATGCGAACGATACGAAATCGTCATAATTCAATAATTGTATTGCGTATAATTATGCGCTATAAGGAGTAACCTTTAAAGAGGAGTAAGATGATGCATGATTATTATAGTAATTACGAAGTTACTGCGCATGCAGTAATGTATCTCTGATTGTACAAAATGATTGCTACATCCGTATTCCATAAATTTGTGGAATTGCAAATGTTTTATTCCTTTTTTAATGCGGTTAATAAGTACTTGAGACGTCTTTATCAATCCTATACCACGTGTCATGTCTAGGGTTGCCAACACTTCATCATCAAAATATAGTATTTTCCAAAATAAGGTGTAAAAAATATAGTACATTTAAAAAAATATAGTATTTTATGGGAAAAACAAAAAAAAATAGACAAATATATATTTATTTTTATAAAAACTATATTTTTTTGCACTTCTTGCACTGTGTAACAGCTTTTTGGTTAAAATAAAAGTGTCAAGCTTTGTCACATTCAATTTTTAAATTAATATAAATCAAAAGCTCATTTTTTATTAATGATACACTACTTCTGTTTCTTTCTTCTCGCCACTGGTATAAAGGGTGTAATCGTTAAGTGTGCACAGGCGATTATTCCGTTACTATGTCAGATATCAAAAAACTTTACACTGATATCGAAAGAACCTAATGAGCAAAATGACAATAATCACTTTTTAAAAATAAAACGAGAAATATCCAAAAATGTTACATAAAACGCTCATTAGGTATAGTAGTTTCGATATCAGTTTAAATTTTTTTGATATCTGTAATAGTTACGGAATAATCGCCTGTGCACACTTAACGATTACACCCTGTATGCGCAATAGGTTATATGACTTAGCCATCTTAACAATTAAAAGGCGCGTTCTTATTTTTTTAATGAAGGATTTGTTTGTAACATTTGTCGGTGTTGAAAATATAGTATTTTTGCGTACTATATATGTTTTCAACAGTATATAGTACGCAGACCCGAAATATAGTACAATACTATATATTATAGTACGGTTGGCAACCCTAGACTCATGTCTGATACAATCGATACAATATTCCTCAGTCGCAATGAGCAGTCACAAAACAAACGAGCGCAATCGATTCAATCGAATTAGCGAGTTTATTCATATCGACTCATCATCGGTTTCCCAACAAGTGTGGTATGCGAGGTGGTCACGTTTTGTGGAACTGGTTTGCGTCTTCAACGAGCAAGTGATTATATTTATATGGAGACGGTCGAATGACGGATTGGAACCAAATTATATGAGGAGCGGAGCGTACAATTCACTTGTGCACTGTTACTTTTCTGTGTTAGGAAGGTAGCAGGTCTATAGAACTGCAATGATATTGGATAATTTTAGTATTATTTAGTTAATGGAAGAAGAATTACAATCAGTAGAAGAAATAGGAACCGTTGCAATACTAGCATTTCTTTCCTATGATCAAGGTATCGGTGGTAAATACACTTAGTTCCATTTTTCTATTGGTGATTTTTGTCGGATTTTCTATGGAATTTTAACGACTTCTCGTTTGTGTCAAGATTAACAAATATGCTTAAAGTTTGACCTTGACAGTGCACGTGTCACGAGTCGGTTTGCGGTGTTTGTGGTGAACTTCTAAAATTACAATTAATCTTCCACTTAGTAATTGAAATAATGCCACGAATTTTATTTGTGATACTTTTAAAAAATCTATTGTGGTTCTCTAAAATTGGTACCTACATTCTACAGGTCATATTGCATTAGCCAAGATGTTTTTCTAAGAACTATGATAAAAGATCTATTTCGGCGTTCAACTAGAAAAAAGAATCGTTGATTGGATAATATTAACAATTAAGATAGTGTTCAAGATATATAACAGTTACTGTTCAGTTCGCCAGTAATGAATGGTGAATTGTTTGTCACAAACTCACAAAGCTAGTGCTGTCTCTGTGACCTACATACAACTCTCGATAGTTTTAATTGAGTACAGATTCTAGTATGATTTAATTATTGAATGCTGAACTGGGTTCATTTATCAAATACTCCAAGGACCAGTCATGATGTTGGAGTGAGTGGACTATGCGATGCGCGGAATTTATGTGTCTTATAAGGACATTGATTATATTTCGCAATCTGAACACTGCAGAACGCAAATAAATGCCTAGAATTCAAAAAAAGTCTTCTTGAGCAATGTGAAACAGACTGTAAGTCCTAACAGTCAATGTTGTATTACTGTGTAGTTTATTTAATAAAGGGCTTTAATTATTTTGTTCGCTATCAAATGGAAGTATTAACTTTACCCTCTGCTTTTCAGTCCCCGTTTTAAAATGTTCATTGCAATAAATAGGCCACTTTTAAGTAATGATTTCTGTCATTTCTTTACCCATTCTTTCGTTAAACTCGACGGCATTTTTTCTCACAATTACTTCGTGTTCTGAGCACATTGTTGGATTAATTTTTAAAGTAACTTGAGCTCGCAGTTGAGTATTGAATAACGCTGAATCAACAAATCGCTGAGTCAATAAATTATAATGTATAGGTACCTGATGTATCGAATTACATTGTACACCGTCTCAGGGGTAGAAGTTTTACTTATTTGGACTGGATTTGGTTTAGATAAAGTTTTGTTTTACTTACCTTGTTTATATATTGCTTTTGCTTTGGGGAATTTCAAGAACTTTCTTACTTTTGGGTATCTATAGGGATCCGACACGATCTTTTGAACCTATTACTTAAAAAGTTTCAATCCTGCGAAATTTTAAACTCGGAACTCCTTTATTTAATAGTTATATAGCTTTAGAAAACCCGGGAATAGTAGATAATACGATCTGATTAGTCGGTGTGGCCAGCACTGTAGCCTGTGTGCCAAATATAGTGTGGAATGCGTAAACAAAGCTCTCACTTTGTTACCAGATATCGATGCAAGATATCGATTTAGTTAAAGGTTTATAGTGACATTTCTGAGTCGGGTACGATTTTAGTTGCTTGTATTGTCTTTTTCTTAAAAAGTCGAAATAAAATATTAAAGGAAAAATTTATCAGCTGAATTCAAACTTTAGGGACTGCTTATAAATCTTCGTTTCTTTACGTATGACGTATCGTATCGTTCTCAATCTTCATAGCAACAAAAAAATCCGTACTCAAGTGCTCTCCATCCGGTTATTTAAAAGATAATTTAGCATACAGTTAAAGAGTTTTGATCGGGTGGACCGAAATAAATTAGCATATTTACTTCAAGCGACATCACAAAAAGTGTCCGAACTAAATTAAATCGACTATAATGATACTTTAATGAGCGTTTAATGCGAGCTTCTGTAAAAAATGTTACAGCAAACAGATTTCGTGTGTACAGAGGCTTATATTTAAGCTGGATTAACGGCATCTCGGCTATGACGGAATTGTAGTGTATATTTTTCACAACCTGTTCCGACATTCTGAGTTCCTAGTACTCGGTGTATATTGTCCGCTTACATTGCAAAGGTTTCACTTGAAATAGCATTACACCGGTAATTACATCAATTGACTACATTTTAGCACAAGAGGCGTGGAGTGGAAAGGGAAAGTAGAAATTTACTGGAAGGTTATATATGAATGTTTATTGTAAAACAAAAATACCCTCAAAAATTTAAGAAAATTTTTCCGATAGAACAATTGATTTTTCTGCGAAATTTTAACTTCGTCTTTGAAAGCTCTCACCGCTCATAATAGGTACTTACTCCTGTTTAAATGCCACAGAACAATGTAACATCGCTATACAGAATCACGTCTATAATAATTTTCCTAATTCACCATTCAGTTGTCTGGTCGCGGCACTAACAGGAGATAGTTGTAACAGCGAAATAACATGTTTGTTGAGTTCAACCGCAATGCCATTAAAATAACTCTGGCCCACGCACATTATCATCGCCGAAATGCACACGAAATTATACTTTAGTCATCTACTCTTAAGGTCGGGATTAAATCAGTGGTGTGGTTCCGAGCTTATTCTATTAAGCACCACCATAACGGGTCGCAATTTATCGTCGGATTTATTGACAGATTTATCTGTTATTGTATGACGCGCATTGATTGCGCGACCTTGACCATCCTTGGACAAATGTGACATTAATTCAATCGGACGTGAATGGCATGCCTACGAGACGTAGTATTCAATGGTAATCGTCTGGTTTTTATGCTGCTTGCTTCATATCGCATTTGGTGTTCCCGTTTTTTATGTCGTTAAAATAAATGTGGGTACAATTAAATATGCTATAGTTAGTATCTAAAGCTAAAGTGATTCCGTTTTATGGACTTCTATTGGATTTATGACTCTCATTTTAAGTGCTAGGTTTTTGAAAGGATTTGCAATTTAAACACTAAAATGTCCTTGCGTTTAGAATACATTTCAGAAGTGAAATATAAATAATGAGTCTGAAAATGCAGTTCTTGATGAGATGATCCCGTGACCCGTCGTTGGATGATTATCTTGTATATTTTTTATTAAAAAGGTTGAAAAAGCTTCATAGTTTTATTACCCACCGATTTACAATGTAATATAAAATTGATATAAAATAACTAGGTATTATAAACTAAACGGAAAACACGGTAACTAACTATTTTTGAACATGTATTAGTAAATAGGAATCGATAGAGGATGAAACAGTTCTATGTATAGTTAATTCGTTCATTTTCATCATATCCTTTACATATATTCTATCGACATTTTTGTCGGAAACTGTTTATTAGTCTAAAGGGTAATTATTGATTTTTAATTTCTACCGAACGATTGCACAAATAGCTGTATTCGACAGTTTAATTGCGCATTTTGTTAATTATTATATCAATATTTTACACTTGTTTTTCAATTTCAATTCCTGCGATTCTAAATCTAGTTTTTGTAGCAATAAATCTTGGAAATGTAAGAGTTTTGTTTAATTGCTTCGAAACCTGGTTTATTGATTAGCTTAATCGGCTAGGTCGTTTGTAAAAGCCTAACGCTATTAATTAAGTAGATAGATAGTTACGACTAGGTTGAATAATGATTAGAAATATTTGACCGCGGTGACGTCAAGTGATTTGAATGTTAAAAAAATGTTCGATAATTTACATGACGTCATCTAGTTCCAAATTTGCTTTAACTTAAAATAGTTTAGGAATCACACAAATCAGGGAATAAACGATTAAAAATCTGAATAGCTGCAGCGTCGTAATAATTTATACCTATAAATAGTAAACGCTAAAGGTTATGAGGGTGCAAAAACAGCTGATAGGAGTATGAAATTTGGTTCGGAGATAAATTATAATCTGAATTAGTATAGCATATATTATGCTATTATTGCTTTGGCCGAATACCAGTAGAATAAAGCGGCGAGATCCAGTCAGCACATGCTCGTATCTATATCAAATATATTTATAGACAAAGCAGCATCTAACATACAAGACTTGATTGATTACTAATTAGGTGAAACTCAAACGAGAAGTACGCGCACTTTGCATACGAATCGGATACCGGTTTTACCTCTCTGTATGGTAATTAATTCAAATGCTTAACGAAAGTTTTATTATAATTTATTTATGTTGCTCATTGTTTAAGACTTTCGTTGTGTTTTCACTTGTTCGGTTTGTAAGGGAATGAATTTTCAAGTTAATTTAAGAAAGGGAATGAATAGACCTACTTTAAGCATTGTCATACTATATTGCTGAAAATACTGCAAAAGCTCGATTCAGGATTAGTACTACAAAAGTTAAGATTAAAGTTTTGCACGTCTCATAAGCGAAGCGTTGAGGTGGGTACTACTGTCACTACGCGCAAAACATCTGATTTTTCAAACTTAAAATGTCTTTATGTATCATACATTGCACTTGTAAGATAATACATACACACACATATTAAGAAAAAACACTATTTTTAACATTCATGATATTTTAAATTTTTGATTTCATTTTTGTTATTTAAACTAGTTAAAAAACAGTTTAAAAAAGTTCTGTCTTGGACGTCCGTGTGTCTGTATGTGCGGAGGATTTTCTTGTTAACACGATAGCGACCGAAATACTTTACTAATCGAGTCTTTTTTTTTCTCTTACGCTTGAGTATGCTCAGGAATAGAACCCTTTCATTTTTCAGGGTCTGATTCGATGTGGTTTAATTGTTATTAAATAAACAAAAATAATAATTAATAAATAATTATAAAAAAAATTATGAGGCGTGCACTTTTGGATTTTCCAAATTATTTAGGAATGCTATCAGTGGAAACTGGATTCGTTATTTATTTATTTATTTATTTATAATACTTCATTGTACAAACATGAATGGACAAAGCAGAAAAAAAAGAACAAAATTACAAAGGCATCATTTGTACAAAAGGCGGCCTTATTGCTGAACAGCAATCTCTACGTTAATTCCTAGCTATTTGACCAATGCCAAAATAAGTTGCCATATAAACGGTATAGTGTTCTGTGTTGGAAACCTCTAAGATGATTCGGTTTTACCTTGAACAGGTATGAAGCCTGCGGTTTGCCGGCTAACTGCGGTCAAATGCCTTTGCTGTTATCGATCGAGATTCAAGACCTTATACTTGCAATATTGCAAAACTTTCATGTTGTGTATAGATAACTTTATGAGAAGTTTATAGTTGTAAAGCAAATGGTAAAATTTTTACCTAGGTAGGTAGGTAAGGTAGGTAACTTACAACTAATAACTTACTCAACAATTCTTGATCTAGTACAAACAAACTTGTATTTTCTTGATCTATATTTTGTGGAGGTTTGTAAAAACAGTTCAACAGTTTTGAATGTATGTATTACTCTTCGATAAAACCTGGATACGAATATTAAATTACGGACATTATATGAGTCCTATCGAAGACATCTCAACCGGCTACTACCAATAATACAATGCACATACCAATAATCCAGCCCAGACCCGTTCGATCTGTCATAAATCGATTTGTTTACATCATTACCATAACACATTGTATATTGCTTTCTAAATAGCGAGGCGAGTCGGGTGTATCGCGTGTCTTCCCGCAATTACGAGTTGCAAGGTATGACGGTAGATTGTTTTTACGTAAGATTGTGTATAGGTACTGGTTTTTTTGAGATTGTGATGCTGAGCGGCGTTTTGTTGGTGAAGACTAAGTAAAGTTATAAATAAACATTTTCTAATGTTCGAAATAAAAATAATCAAATATTCACTTGTCTTCCCACGAGGAAGACAAAATAATTTACTCAACAAGTTTACGAATTATTTACGCAGTACATACCCACAACACGGGTACGACAAGCACTCAATCAAAACAAAAGTGTCCGTATGGGACATCTGCCATGTCCCTGTAAAGCCGGTCGCATTAATCTCCACACGCTATAGCAATTTAAACGGTGTTCCATAATAATACGGGTGTTATTCGCGTGTGCTTATTACGCTAGGGTGTCTGATGAGGGATGACCAAGGTCGCCCATTGTACGGATCCGGTAGCTAAGCGCAAAGCTGCAGCTATGTGGGTATAATCGTCGTAATTGCCCCACGATGCGATACTACGGGTATTTAACATACCACCTCGTACCCAGCATGTGCCGGAATGTACATTCGTATCATGATAATGAAGAAATAAAGGCTCGGACCTGTTTTTAGCGCGATTTTTATGGTCACCCAGAAGCTTCTCGATGTTTTGTGGGTGTAATCTACAGATGTGATTGATATCGTTGAACAATTATTTTTCTATTACGGGAAAGGTTGGCTTCGGCAATGTCGTCCAGCCTAATGCTTGTTACAATGATTGGAGGGGAAGAAATGATAATAACGTCGATTAAAACTGATTTGTTAATATAAGGCTTAATTGTATAATCAACAAAATTGCTCATCGGCTTAATTAATTTTAATGGGCTGCGGTCATAATATAATTTGGGGCCGACCGCGTTGCTTGGCTGTTCGGATTCTATGAATAAAAATAGCTTTCTGTTTTAATTGAATTTTTTAATTAATCGCGCATTAATTTGTTGTTGGATTTAGTACATCTGAAAGTACGGTAAGCATGTAGATCTAGTTTCCTAATTATTTTTGTTTTTCTATTGTGGTTATCATCTCCGAGGTAGTGTTGTGTGTACTATTCGTCAACGTAAACAACAATCACATTGATCGATTTTTACTACAGATATTTATAGAGTGGCGTTTATCATACACTTATTTATTAATTGAATCAAAGCCAACGTATACGTTTTTATGTCAACGTTTCTTTTTCAATGAGGTCGAAATAAATTCATTACAAATTATATGCGATGTTCGGTATAGCTATTTTTTTTAAACTGTCCCCTTCTTTTTATATGCAACCTTTTCAACAGTTTTCTCTACTTGTCAACAGATTGTGTCGCACCCGTAACGTGCATAGATGAGACGCCGGTAGGTGACACCAGGCGAGCGACGCCACGCTGCGTGAATCTTTAACTTGTGAGTAACGTAAGATGGTTTCACTTGTGTATTGTGTATCTGTAGTTTTAGGTTTTTTTTTATGAATTTTGTTTTGTTGGTTAAAGTGAAGGTGGTAAAAGATAAGTTTTATAAATAAGGAACATGTTATTGTGTTGTGTAGAACATACGCAATACATTTATAAGTAGGTATACACATTTGTCCATGTTATTATTATAATATAAATATATGTATATTATACCTACACGGCTACAGGAGCGTTTTATACGTTTTAGAATGCACTGATTTCCTCTTATTAATAGGTAGGTATCGCCCAGCATTTCTAACTTTTGTATCTCAGATAAGAACTACTAACTACAAGCTAAACTAAACTGAAAGCGTTAGGAAATTTGTTCCATGTAATTCGGAGAATTCAATTGGTAAATCAATTTAACTGAACCTACTATGAAGTCCAGCAAATGAACTGTCACCAAACACTTGATAGTTAGCCGTGTTAGACGGCAGATACTAATCATGTAACAAGACTATGTAAATTTGTTGTAGATAGAGAAGGTAAAAAGGCATTTTGTTAAAGAGCTGGTTGCTCCATTTTATAATGGCGTATATTTATTTCGACGAAAGCAACTTGCTAACAATATTGTGTGATAAGTATTAAGATTTTGCTATGTTTATTTGTCCATCAGATAAAGCTTAATGATATCTCTTATTCCTGAAATATATTTTGGGTTTGTACATCCATTGTACACACGATAAGCTTCAATTTATCAAGGGACCTCCCATATCGCTTAAGCTTTAAACGGATTAAGGAAGGCTACCCGCTACATAGATACTGACCCTTTAATAATCTGAAAAATATAGAAGGCATTTCAAAAGATAAGTAAATTCAAAATATAATTAGACCATCTGAGTTAATTAAACTTGGATGGGTAATGAGCGAAACGATAAATACGACTACAATAAAAACGATTCATAAATATATCAAAACTTACAAGAAAATTCTCTTTAGAGCATATATTTTATTCAGTGCGAACTTGCGACACCTTGCTCTAATTATGCAACAAGCCGGTCATCCACCTCTGTTATTTGCCTGATTCCCCGCTAAATCCGCAACAATCAATGGAATAAGAAATGCTCAATCATCCAATAAGCAAGGTCGTTGACCGGTGTCCTTACAATGCTAGGCCAATTCAGCTGCGCCGGAGTCTAGCGGATGTGACGCGTGATGGGTGAACGGGTCGCGGTTAAACGCTTAGTATTGTTACGAGATACTCGCTGCTTTTCTATTGTCACATGTGAATAAGGGGTATAGTTTGGATAGCTCCACTAGGGGAGGGTAAGGAAAGAGCTTGTATGGCTATAGAAGGTATGGCAAAGCACTTGGAACAGTGTCAGGGTTGCCAGTTTTTATGTATATATCGCAACAATGTTCCTTAAATTTACTTTTGCTCTGCGGTAAATTGTACATATGCCTAAAGATGTACGTATTAACATTATGTGAATTTACTCGTGTATTGCATTTTAGTTTCTCTTCACTTGTTTACATAGTCAGTTATGTTTCCTGTCTAAACGGTGTGTTTGATCTATTTTCTTGTACATAGTAAAACTATTCAAATACAATGTGAAGATAGAAAATGCAAAGTAGTGACTTTGGTCCAAATATGATGCAATTCCCAATGTCTTGCTCCAGTAAAACTGAAGTGTTTGAGTGCGTCAATTATTTCATTGTCATAGTTACCTACACTCTACAGTTGTTGAATTGTGCCAAATACTTTTGAAATCTTCTAAAATGGTTCTGAATTGCCACATAAAAAATATTGGATTTTGTTCAAACTTAGCCCAAATATTACCTTTGTGTTATTCGTATGTCACGGTGCTAATTAGTCGTGAAGCTAAGTAATATTTTTAACCTTTATAATATTACATTTATATGATTTATCTATCGGTTAATTGCACTTATGTTGCAATATTAGCAAATTTATTGTAACTGAAAATGAAAGTAAATCAAGGCGATATGTTATGTATGAGCAAGATCATTAAATCTATATTCTAATTGACGTGTGTGATGAATTGCGATAATAGTGTTGTTGTTGCATTTATTTCATAACATTGTTTGATATTTTACTTGTATCGTTGCATATGAATAAGTCTTAGTCGTATGAATTGGTACATTGATAAAATATTATATGTAAGAAAAAACTTTGTAAGTATGTAGATAATATTTGAATTAGAGTTTACTTATAACAAGTGGTTGTTACGACATTTTGCTGTCTCAATCTCATGCAATACACTCGAACCATTAATTAACACTCAGTTAAACAAAATAGGCAACGATTGTCATATTTCAGCAGCTAGTTACGAACGCATCGTGGTAATCTAATGGCTTACAAATGGCACGTTATCAATAACGTTCGTCACGACAGATCGTGAGCGACGTCGTATGCCTCTATTAGGTGGCTTTAGCACCCAATTGGTATGCTAATGTGCTCCCAATGTACGCTTCGACCACGACGCGACGTTATTAATTTGTCGTGTCGTGTCGTGGTCGTGACGGAACATTAGTATTATGTGCAATATTAATATTGTGATACGTGGATGCATTAATAATGTAATTGGACCGTTTTAACATTCAAAATGTTATTGTATCGTGACTTCAATGTAATGTGAAATCTTATCTTATCTTATCTTATCTTATATATATATAAAATTCTCGTGTCACAATGTTAGTCTGCATACTCCTCCGAAACGGGTGGACCGATTCTCATGAAATTTTCTGTGCATATCGGGTAAGTCTGAGAATCGGCCAACATCTATTTTTTATATGTACCACGGGCGAAGCCGGGGCGGACCGCTAGTATGTTATAAATATAAAATTGTTCTAAAATAGAGAATGCATGGTTGAAATGTAACGGTGTAATAGATAAATATCTAAACGTAGACCGTGCCTACGTAACGGCCCGCTCGGGATTTTTAAATGTAGCGGTTTCAAAGATATCCTTCACATAAACTAAAACCCAAATCTTAATGCAATTTTTACGAAAGTTTATAAAAATTTCTAGCGACTTTAACATCAACTTTGGTTATACCTACGCGACGTATGTATAATTAAAAAAATTGCCACATCACGATAATTTCACTCAAGCTGAAAATTACTCATAACGCGCTTTTTCTTTCACCAACCCTAACCATATTTGTACATTAACAGACGCTACACGATGTATTTTATTACATTTTTCTTTTAAAAAAATACACAAGCCGCTCCATAAATACAACTGTTTATGATCCCGATGCGTTCAAAAAACACGTTCTTTTATGTCCGACGACTCCATGGATTTATGTTTATTTTTTACTTGAAACGAACATAAATTTAGACGCGGTTGTAGCGTTTTTTTCTCAATTATAAATACACTGATTCCTGGACGTAGATATGGTATTTGTACCGTAGTCTCTTTGATTGATATATTAGAGTTTATTCCTATTGAATTTTATGTTATTCATGGTCTGTAATATTTTACGCGATCCCGATATTTCAACTTTTTCCCAACTAAGTAAGCCATGAGTTTCTTTGTAGTTAACATTCCTATGTTAACGATATTATAATAATTGCGTATTTAATTTATCTGCAACCAGCTAATAACTAATTTATAAAGCATTGAGCATCACAATCATAATTGTGTTCCTCTATAATAAGTAATTAATATGGCAATACAGTATCTCACTACAAATAATCACACTCCGTACTGTTCATATCTTCTAATATTGTACAAAATAAATAATAGCAAAAGACCATTGAACCTATTAACGCGTAGCAGTAAACTAGTTTCGCCAACAAGGCGACTAACCCTCTAAAATGGACCGAAATAACTTCTTCCGTGAGCCACATACTATGTATTATGTAGTGTGAGCGTAGTGTATGAACGCTACTATAGTTAATACATAAATGTAGTTTACACTATGAATAAATCGTATATTATATCTTACAAGTTTTCCTGCGTTGTTTAAACTTAACCAATTACATACTTAAATTTTGACGAGAATAACGCTATCCATTGGTAAACAGAATTTAAAACGGTGCAGCAGTTTTTGAAAATATCTAGTGATAGACAGACGCGGTGGAGGAAGATATGAAAACTGAATTAATCGTCACTATTCTAAGATTTGCTTTTCTAAACGAATTAAATCATGACCTAGTTTACATTTCATCAAAATTTAATTTTCTTTTTGTAAAATCATTATGAATATCATTATTTTAAGAAAGTATGTACAATTATTCCAATTTCAAAAATGTTTAATGTACGTATATATATTTTTTAAGTATTAATCATTAAAGTTATAGAGCATTTTCTTCTTGTGAAGTGTAAATTCGAAAGTTCTGAGTAAAATTGTTATGATATGAATTATGAACATAATAATATGACCAAGTAACTCAAGTGTTTAGTAATCAGTGATATGACTTGCGATTGTGCAAAAAATTACCTACTCTACTGAAATGTCTTTATGCGGCTACATTGCAACCTGAAACACATTATATCCTATTAGTACACGTGACTCGATGAAGGTTAAAACACATTAAAAGTTCAATACTTAGTTTTAAGCTATTGCATAGCTTCTATCGCGGTCCTTGAGCGCGGGAACCGAATCCAGAAATTTAGTAACGAAAAACCTCACGCTCCCCACTCCGACAGGCGCGGAGGTGTGGCTTGAAGGCATAGCATGCAATAGCTTTACAACGGCAATCCCCGAGTGCCACACGTCTTTTTTTATAACATCGTTTATCCATCATCAGTCATTTATCATCATGTTCGCGTTGTGTCAAGTACACGTGCTCAACGGTCAACCCCACATCACGGGGCTAATTTGACGTTTTCATTTATATTTTCGTGTAGACGAAATTGTTTACCCTTGCCTAACATGTTCCCGATTTCCAACCGTGAAACTGACCCCGATTTGGTTTTTTGTGGAACGTATTTATAAGTATTAAAAATAAAAGGTATAAGTAATACCGTTATGATTTACTAGATTTCCGCCCGCGGCTTCGCCCGCGTTTTCAAAGGAAAACCCGCATAGTTCCCGTTCCCGTAGGATTTCCGGGATAAAACCTATCCTATGTGTTAAGGACGCGTTTACGAATCTGACAAAAATACGCAGTTTTTCAGTG
>CAJQZN010039026.1:0-36249 GCA_907164685.1 Colias eurytheme | reverse complement strand
GTACTCAAGTGCTCTCCATCCGGTTATTTAAAAGATAATTTAGCATATAGTTAAAGAGTTTTGATCGGGTGGACCGAAATAAATTAGCATATTTACTTCAAGCGACATCACAAAAAGTGTCCGAACTAAATTAAATCGACTATAATGATATTTTAATGAGCGTTTAATACGAGCTTCTGTAAAAAATGTAGATACAGCAAACAGATTTCGTGTGTACAGAGGCTTATATTTAAGCTGGATTAACGGCATCTCGGCTATGACGGAATTGTAGTGTATATTTTTCACAACCTGTTCCGACATTCTGAGTTCCTAGTACTCGGTGTATATTGTCCGCTTACATTGCAAAGGTTTCACTTGAAATAGCATTACACCGGTAATTACATCAATTGACTACATTTTAGTACAAGAGGCGTGGAATGGAAAGGGAAAGTAGAAATTTACTCGTAGGGTAGAGTAATATTTATTGTTAATAAAAAATACCCTCAAAAATTTAAGAAAAATTTTCCGACAGAACAATCGATTTTTGCCAAATTTTAAGCGGAAATTAAATTTTATGAACGATCATGTAACATTGAATTGTATTAATCAGTGCTAAACTCTTCGTCTTCGAAACTCACCGCTCGTAGAAGTTAGGTAGTAACTCCTGTTTAAATGCCACAGAACAATGTAACATCGCTACAGAATCACGTCTATAATTTACCTAATTCACCATTCAGTTGTCTGGTCGCGGCACTAACAGGAGATAGTTGTAACAGCGAAATAACATGTTTGTTGAGTTCAACCGCAATGCCATTAAAATTACTCTGGCCCACGCACATTATCATCGCCGAAATGCACACGAAATTATACTTTAGTCATCTACTCTTAAGGTCGGGATTAAATCAGTGGTGTGGTTTCGAGCTTTTTCTATTAAGCTTCACCATAACGGGTCGCTATTTATCGTCGGATTTATTGACAGATTTATCTGTTATTGTATGACGAGCATTGATTGCGCGACCTTGACCATCCTTGGACAAATGTGACATTAATTCAATCGGACGTGAATGGCATGCCTACGAGACGTAGTATTCAATGGTAATCGTCTGGTTTTTATGCTGCTTGCTTCATATCGCATTTGGTGTTCCCTTTTTTTATGTCGTTAAAATAAATGTGGGTAAGTACAATTAAATAAGCTATAGTTAGTATCTGGAGCCAAAGTGTTTCCGTTTTATGGACTTAAATTGAGCTTATGACTCTCATTTTAAGTGCTAGGTTTTTGAAAGGATATGCAATTTAAACACTCTAAAATGTCCTTGCATTTAGAATATAGTTCAGAAGTGAAATATAAATTATGACTGAAAATCCAGTTCTTTGTGAGGTGATCCAGTCGTTGGATGATTCTATTGCATATTTTATATTAAAAAGCTTAAAAAAGCTTCATAGTTTTATTACCCACCGATTTACAATGTAATAAATTGATGTAATATAAAATTGATATAAAATAACTAGGTATAAAACGGAAAATACGGTAACTATTTTTGAACATGTACATATTATCTAGTAAATAAGAATCGATTGAGGATGAAACAGTTCTATGTAACTATAGTTAATTCGTTCCTTTTCAACATATCCTTTACATATATTCTATCGACATTTTTGTCGGAAACTGTTTATTAGTCTAAAGGGTAATTATTGATTTTTAATTTCTACCGAACGATTGCACAAATAGCTGTATTCGACAGTTTAATTGCGCATTTTGTTAATTATTATATCAATATTTTACACTTGTTTTTCAATTTCAATTCCTGCGATTCTAAATCTAGTTTTTGTAGCAATAAATCTTGGAAATGTAAGAGTTTTGTTTAATTGCTTCGGAAACCTGGTTTATTGATTAGTTTAATCGGCTAGGTCGTTTGTAAAAGCCTAACGCTATTAATTACGTAGATAGATAACGACTAGGTTGAGGTAATGTGATTAGAAATATTTGACCGATGACGTCAGAAGTGATTTAATGTTAAAAAAAATGTTGCTCGATTATTTACATGACGTTATCTAGTTCCAAATTTTACTATAGAATTTATTTTAAAAACAAATTCAAATTATTTATTGTCTATTGTTTGAACTATTTGAAATGCTTATAGTTTAGAAATCACTCAAATATGTACATAGATTCTTAACTGATATAAATAAATATTCATCAGCAAATAAACGATTAATAACATGTAACAGCGTCGCAATAACTTATACATACCTAAATAATTGTAAATGCTAAAGGTTATGAGGGTGCAAAAACAAATGATCGGAGTATGAAATTTGGCACGGAGATAAATTATAATCTGAATTAGTATACCACATACAATGCTACTTTTTGCCTGGATATTCACCGAGTAAAGTCATGGGCTCCAGTCAGTACATACTCGTATACGAGTTTATGTACTGACTGTGATGCATGGATAGCAAATATCTTTGGAGACAAAACATCTAACATACAAGACTTGATTGATTACTAATTAGGTGAAACTCAAACGAGAAATACGCGCACTTTGCATACAAATCGGATACCGGTTTTACCTCTCTGTATGGTAATTAATTCAAATGCTTAACGAAAGTTTTATTATAATTTATTTATGTTGCTCATTGTTTAAGACTTTCGTTGTGTTTTCACTTGTTCGGTTTGTAAGGAAATGAATTTTCAAGTTAACTTAAGAAGAGGGAATGATTAAATCTACTTTAAGCATTGTCTACTATATCGCTGAAAACACTGCAAAAGCTCGATTCAGAATTATAAATTTAACTACAAATGTTAAGATTAAACTTTTTAGGATTGCTCTCAGTGGAAACTGACTACGTTAATTTCAAGCAATTTGAACTACGAAAACAAGCACTATTATATAAAAGGAATAGTGTTGGAAACCTCTAAGATGATTTGGTTTTACCTTGAACAGGTCTGAAGCCTGCGGTTCGCCGGCTAACTGCGGTCAAATGCCTTTGCTGTTATCGATCGTGATTCAAGACCTTATACTTGCAATATTGCAATACTTCCAAGTTGTTCATAGAAAACTTTATCAGATGTTTATAGTTATAAAGAAAATGGCAAAATTTTTAGTTAAAATAAATGTTTTTAAAGTTCAGAAACTTACAAGTTACAACTAACAACTTACTCAACAATTCTTGATGTCTACGTACAGAGAAACTTGCATTATCTTGATCTATATTTTGTGGAGGTTTTTAAAAGCAGTTCAACAGTTTTGAATGTATGTATTACTCTTCGATAAAACCTGGACACGCATATTAAATTACAGACTATATATGAGTCCTGTCGAAGGCATCTCAACCGGCAACTACCTAATGGCTAATACAATACATACCTATAATCCAGCTCAGACCCGTTCGATCTGCCATAAATCAATTTGTTTACATCATTACCATAACACATTGTATATTGCTTTCTAAATAGCGAGGCGAGTCGGGTGTATCGCGTGTCTTCTCGCAATTACGAGTTGCAAGCTTGCAAGGTATGACGGTAGATTGTTTTTACGTAAGATTGTATACAGGTACTGGTTTCTTTGAGATTGTGATGCTGACTCCGTCTGTTTGTTGGTGAGTTGCGAGTAAAAGAGGTTATGTTTTGAATGTGAAACGTATTGGAATTTTACTAGGTACTGATGAATGAAATTTGACAGGCCCATTCGATTATATTTTTTACCCACAGTATAAGAGCAATTTTAGTGGTCCAATTGTTTTCAATTTACTTCAATCAAGTATACTTGAAGCATGATGAAGAGAAGACCATCTAAATATAATAAAGAAATATTTTCTAATGTTCGAAATAAAAAAAAAATCAAATATTCACTTCTCTTCCCACGAGGAGGATAAAATAATTTACTCAACAAGTTTACGAATTATTTACGCAGAACATACCCACAACACGGGTACGACAAGCACTCAATCAAAACAAAAGTGTCCGTATGGGACATCTGCCATGTCCCCGTAAAGCCGGTCGCATTAATCTCCACACGCTATAGCAATTTAAACGGTGTTCCATAATGATACGGGTGTTATTCGCGTGTGCTCATTACGCTAGGGTGTCTGATGAGGGATGACCAAGGTCGCCCATTGTACGGATCCGGTAGCTAAGCGCAAAGCTGCAGCTATGTGGGTATAATCGTCGTAATTGCCCCACGATGTGATACTACGGGTGTTTAACATACCACCTCGTACCCAGCATGTGCCGGAATGTACATTCGTATCATGATAATGAAGAAATAAAGGCTCGGACCTGTTTTTAGCGCGATTTTTATGGTCACCCATAAGCTTCTCGATGTTTTGTGGGTGTAATCTACAGATGTGATTGATATCGTTGAACAATTATTTTTCTATTACGGGAAAGGTTGGCTTCGGCAATGTCGTCCTACCTAATGCTTGTTACAATGATTGGAGGGGAAGAAATGATAATAACGTCGATTAAAACTGATTTGTTAATATAAGGCTTAATTGTATAATCAACAAAATTGCTCATCGGCTTAATTAATTTTAATGGGCTGCGGTCATAATATAATTTGACGCCGACCGCGTTGCTTGGCTGTTCGGATTCTATGAATAAAAATAGCTTTCTGTTTTAATTGAATTTTTTAATTAATCGCGCATTAATTTGTTGTTGGATTTAGTACATTTGAAAGTACGGTAAGCATGTAGATCTAGTTTCCTAATTATTTCTGTTTTTCTATTGTGGTCATCATCTCCGAGGTAGTGTTATGTGTACTATTTGTCAACGTAAACAACAATCACATTGATCGATTTTTACTACAGATATTTATAAGAGTGGCGTTAATCATACACTTATCTATTAATTGAATCAAAGCCAACGTATACGTTTTTATGTCAACGTTTCTTTTTCAATGAGGTCGACATAAATTCATTACAAATTATATGCGGTGTTCGGTATAGCTTTTTTTTTTTAAACTGTCCCCTTCTTTTTATATGCAACCTTTTCAACAGTTTTCTCTACTTGTCAACAGATTGTGTCGCACCCGTAACGTGCATAGATGAGACGCCGGTAGGTGACACCAGGCGAGCGACGCCACGCTGCGTGAATCTTTAACTTGTGAGTAACGTCACATGATCTAACTAGTGTATCTGTAGTGTAGTTTAGTTGTAAGGAGGTTAAAAAGTGGTTGAAATGAATTTTGTTTTGTTGGTTAAAGTGGTAAAAGATAGGTTTTATAAATAAGGAACATGCTATTGTGTTGTATAGAACATACGCAATATATTTATAAGTATACTTTGTCCATGTTATTATTATAATAGAAATATATATTATACCTACACGGATACAGGAGCGTTTTAAACGTTTTAGAAAGCACTGATTTCGTCTTATTGATAGGTAGGTATCGCCCAGCATTTCTCACTTTTATATCTCAGATACGAACTACTACTACAAGCTGAACTAAACTGAAAGCGATAGGAAATTCGTTCCATGTAATTCGGGGAATTCAATTGGTAAATCAATTTAACTGAACCCACTATGAAGTCCAGCAAATGAACTGTCACCAAACACTTGATAGTTAGCCGTGTTAGATGGCAGATACTATGTAATCATGTAGCAAGACTATGTAAAGTTGTTGTAGATAGAGAAGGTAAAAAGGCATTTTGTTAAAGAGCTGTTCTATTTGATAATAAAAAATAAATATAATAAATAAAAAGTTCATTTATTTGCCTTCACAACTTAAACTATTACAAAGGAACTAAATATGTAAACGTGTAGCATTTTCGTTGTGAAGGACTAGTGTCTGAAATAGGTCTGTGAAAGACCTGTAGTACAGATCACTAGCCCCCCTCGCGGATAGCACTACTAAAAATACATTCAAAGTTTCAATAATCAAACGACAATAAGAAGAGAAAAGGCAAAAACAATAGACTGAACTTAAATCTAATTCTACTTAAAAAGTAACTTAAAATAATATGCGTGACCAGTGTGTTAGTGAGTGTTTGTCTGCATGTATGTGTGCGCGTGTATGTTTGTATGTGTGGGTGTGTGTGAATGTGTATGTTAGTGTGTGCGTCTGCGTGTGTGTGCGTGTGTGTGTGTGTGTGTGTGTGTCTATGCGTGCGTTTGTGCGTGTGTGTGTCATACAGAAAGTTGTTAATATACAGCGCGGAATAAACGTTAAGTTTTTATATTTAAAAGATTTTCAGTTTGTTGGTAGTCTAGGGTTTTCAAATAATTAGTTACGGCTAGTTTACAATTATATTTATTTTGAGGATATATGTTTAATGTTTTATTTATTAGGTTATAAAGAAGAGGTCCCAAGAAGCAGAAAAAATTGTGTGAATGAAAACTTTTGAATTGTAATGTAGGGCATATTTTATCTTTACGACGTTGGCTAGATTGTAGGTTTTTGTCAAAAACTAGTTGAGAATGCTGTTTTATGATTGTCTGTAGTATAAACGATTGCCTAACCGTCAGTAAGTCCCACTTTTTGTATAGCTCGGTGGTAGGGAAACGGTAAGGGAGGCCAGCACCAACTTTGAGGATCGAGCGCTGGGCTCGCTCTACTTCTATAAGGTAACTTTTTGCACTACCGCCCCAAGATGTGATACAATAATTAATTAAAGAGCTACATAGGGCAAGGTAAACCATTTTAATGACTTGTTGATCTCCTATATGTCTTAAGCCCTTAAAAATGTAGATTAATTTACGCAGTCTTGTTACAAGGACATTTATATGTGGTTTGAAAGATAGGAGCTGATCAATAGTTATGCCCAGATATTTAATAGTTTCGGTCCTCTCGAGTATTGGACATTGACAATTCGGAAGAATGGAAGAACAAGAGTGAGCTGCAATAGAAAAAGATGTAGATGGAAGCATTTTATTTCTATGTGCAAAGACCATATATTTTGTTTTCATTACGTTTAAAGTTAGAATGTTGCGTTGTAGCCAGTTACAGACATTATTAAATCCCTGTTGAGCGTAATTGAATACCTCCTCCCATGAATTGCCAACAAAGAAAAGGGCAGTGTCATCGGCAAAAGTGATGACTTTACCATTTGGAAGATTGAGGTTGCACAAGCCATTGATATAAATCAAGAAAAGCGTTGGCCCGAGAATACTTCCTTGAGGTATTCCATATTTAACTGATAGTTCATCACTAGTTGCATCACTATTTAGCCTGACACGTTGTCTTCTATCAGTCAAATAGTCACTGATTAGTTTTAATGGGATATCACGTACACCGATACTTTCTAGTTTATCTAATAGGTGAGGGATAGAGACCGTGTCGAATGCTTTTGCCAAATCAAGAAAGATTGTTAAACATTTTTTGTGTTTATCCAAATTATTGATGATAGAGTTGACTAGCTCATGGACAGCATCACTAGTGGATTTGCCACGTCTAAACCCATATTGATTTAAAGAAAGCTTACTATTGGACTCTAAGAAACCAATTAATCTTTTATTTACTAGACGTTCTAAAATTTTGGATAGTGTTGGCAATATTGATATAGGCCTGTAATTATTCACACAGTCTCTATCACCTCCCTTATGTATTGGATTTATCAAAGCTATTTTAAAAGCGTTAGGGAATATACCTGATACCAAGCTCAAGTTGCAGATATGTAATATTGGAGGAATCAGTAAGTTAGCATACCTCTTAACAATTTTTCCTGAAATAAAGTCAACGCCGGATAGAGAATCATTATTTAAACCATTAATAAGATTTTGTACTTCTTCTTTATCAGTGGGAAGTAAGACAAGAGAATCAAGAGAGGATGAACAATTTGGATATAAATATGAGTCAATTACTGGATGTGAATTTTGATTCGAGCTGATTATCTTATCCGCTAATTTAGCACCAACGTTAGCGAAGAAATTATTAAAATCATTAGCACTTTGGACAGGATTTGTAGACCCTAAGCTAATATTACCAACTGATGGTTTTTTACAGTTACAAATAGATTTTATAGAATCCCATATTTTTTTATTATTTCCTTTATATTTCTGGACTTCTTGCTTTTCAAAGTTCCGTTTTGCCTTTCTTAATTGAGCGTTACAAAAGTTCCTATAGCGATGATAAGTAACTTTTAGCGTTTCGTTATTAGGATTTCGCTTTAATTTTTTATGTAAATTATCACGATTTCGCATCACACGCAATAGTGACTTAGTTATCCAAGGTTTACGTATTTTTTGCCGTAATGGAGTTTTAAAAATACGAGTGTTTTTAATTATGAAGCTTGATAAGCTGTTTATAAATTTATCAGTAGCTAGGTTAGCATCATTAAACTCAGAAATATAATTGAAATTAAAATTAGATAAGTCTGCGTCAAGGCCTGAGAAATCAACACGATACGATTTATTAGAGTTATTGAACGATGATGTTACTTGCTGTAAGTTCACGGCAACACACTCATGATCCGTGATAGATGATTCAATTATAAAGCAAGTAGCTTTTAGGTTAGTTCTGATCATAGCATGATCGAGGCAAGTCCTCCCGTGAGTAGGCACAATGTGGCCAGGTAAAATGCGATAACCAGCTAGTAAATTAAGGTAATCGTATGCCCGCTTATCAGTTGTGTTTGATGAGATATCTATATTAATATCACCACACAATATAATATTTTTATAAGAACTAAGTTTTGTGAGGAGTACATCTAGAGAGTTTATGAATTTTGATGTATTCGTATGGCTCGGCGAGCGATATATTGCAATAATACAAGTTTCTGAATTTAAGGATAATAATAAACAGTTAGCATCACTAATACAAGGTTCCTCGTGCGTTACAATGAGGTGTTTGTTGTAATAAATAACTACTCCTTCGTTTTGAGTGTGTTGAGAAGATGTTGAAATGTAATGATAATTATCAAGACTTGGGATGTTTCTAGTTGATGACAGCCAACATTCCGATAACACAAGTATGTCCCACGAAATATTAGATCTTTGGAGAAATGTTATAAGATTCGGCATGTTACGGTTAATACTGCGTATATTTTGTGACAAGAGATTCAAATTGAGTTTACTATTAGAATTTATAAGATGTTTATCAATGTTATCTATGTCGCATATTATAGAATTGGCCACTTGTATATCATCAAGATCAGAGTTTAATGTTTCAACCATTGGCATCATTTTAAGTAATATATTAAATGGGGTAAAATTACGTGACGACGGCAACACCGTGGCACGTTAATTCTATAATAATTGTAATAAAAATAATAATATAAACTCTGATCATAAACGCAAGTGGCTATTAGCTGTGTTTTGATTAATAAGTAAAATAGAAAATTGATCTTGGTAATAATTGTATGGCACGTTTTATATATAGAAATAGGTATGTTAATTATGTTTAGTGTAAATATGTATAAAATACAGCATGTGCGTGGGTAACCAAATTTTGTGTATTTTGTGTAGTGAGTTAATTGTATGTGTAATGGTTGTATATACGTAGTTATGTGTATTGGTCCGCATATAGATATAGAACAAGTTGAAAAAATTATATAAAAATAAAGAGTAATATAAGGTGTAATACGTAACAAAAAAGTTAAATTCATAATGCGTACATTATAATATAGTCATGCTATTTGTTGACATAGATCAATTTCATTCACAATACGTATGGGTTTCGAGCTCAATTCTTTTTTGATATATAACTTTCCGTAAGAGGTCCATGCCGCAAACAACTTTTTGTTTTTGACGTTCTCACGCGCGACGTAAAAAATTCTTCGCATTTTACTAGATAAGAACTCGGAAATATAAATAGGACGCTTTGGACCTATTAAATTAATATGCTCAGTGTTCAATTGGGATTCTTTATTTTGGCGCCTATTTTTATTGTAATTTATGAAATTCGACATAAAGGATTCCTTACGGAAAGATGTTGTGAATTCCACTAATACAGCGTCTGACCTTGTGCGAAATATTTCACGTATTTCTGAATTTTGAATTGGCGAATCGAGGCCTAATGTCGAACCGATGTTGGAGATAATATTTGTAAGAGTTTCTTTATTCTCATTAGGCTGTTTGTGTAAGTTCCTCACTTCAAGAGTAGTACAATGGGCCGACTTTTCAAGTTGTTCCAGTTTCAACTCCAGGGATGCCACACGATCCTTATATTCCTTATTTTCTTGCTCTAATTCGTGTATTTTAAACAATAAATCTTGATGTTGTCCTGAAATAGTTTCTACTGATTTTTGTATGTCCTGGTTTTGCGACATAATAGTAGTCAAAACATTATTTAAAGATTCGAATTTCATATCTTGTTGTTCTTTAAGTTCGACGAACATGGATTTTATATCGGAATTTGACGCGGACGGCGTAACGGGAAGTTCCGCAAAAGAACGCTTTTGGCGCTTCGTTATATTAAAGTAGTTGTCCGCCGTTTGTTGCATAGACGAAGTGTTGAGAGCCGAATCCGAGTTGTATTGCAAATTAGTATTAGGTGTATGCAAAGAATCAGGTGGTGAACGTTGCACAGACATAATTACGGATAAATACAATTTTCGTTTACTGTCGATACACAGTTTTAACTCGTGTGAGTGCGGTGCAAGGTTGAAATTCGCTTAGCAGCTTATTAATATATCGGATCGAGCGAAAGATTTGTTTTGCAGTGATGGATAAAGATGAGTCACTCACGTAACTTGTCCTCGTCGCACGCGTGTCGTCCCGTTCTTTACAAACACTTAGCTCCTGCGTTTGAAGTACTCGTAGTTGTATTACGGTGGTACCTAGTTGGAACACGTTTTGTGTGCAGCGCGTGCGCAAGCGCAGTAGAAGTGATCAAGCGGCTTCTTGCGTGTTCGGTGTTATGTTATACTGGTAATTTGTGGTTCGTACAGTATATTGGATGAATGAAGGAAACAGCGGCAAATCCTTTGGATATTATGAGCTACTATTATTTTGTTTAATTTAAACTCACAATTCACTTTAACTTTAGTACAAAAAATACAAATTACTTAGAGAAAGAAACACGTCTGTACTGTACAGTGTCCGAGAGGGAAGGGGCGTATATTTATTCCGTCGAAAGCAATTTGTGAAATTAACCAATATTCTGTGATATGTATTTGCTATGTTTATTTTGCTATGTTTATTTGTCCATCAGATAAAGCTTAATGATATCTCTTATTCCTGAAATATATTTTGGATTTGTTCATCCATTGTACACACGATAAGCTTCAATTTATCAAGGGACCTCCCATTGCGCTTAAGCTTTAAACGGATTAAGTAAGGCTAAATATAAATTGACCCTTTAATAATCTGAAAAATATAGAAGGAATTTCAAAAGATAAGTAAATTCAAAATATAATTAGACCATCTGAGTTAATTAAACTTCCATAGGTGTTGTGCGAAACACACAGGAAAATACTATTTCAAAATCATGTATCTTCAGTGTGTACTGCGAAACCTTGCTATCTAACTAGCCAGTCACTCTAATTTGCCTGATTCCCAACTAAATCCGCAACAATCAATGGAATAAGAAATGCTCAATCATCCAATAAGCAAGGTCGTTGACCGGTGTCCTTACAATGCTAGGCCAATTCAGCTGCGCCGGAGTCTAGCGGATGTGACGCGTGATGGGTGAACGGGTCGCGGTTAAACGCTTAGTATTGTTACGAGATACTCGCTGCTTTTCTATTGTGACATGTGAATAAGGGGTATAGTTTGGATAGCTCCACTAGGGGAGGGTAAGGAAAGAGCTTGTATGGCGATAGAAGGTATGGCAAAGCACTTCGAACAGTGACAGAGTTACCAGTTTTATGTATATATCGCAAAAATGTTCCTTAAATTTACTTTTGCTCTGCGGTAAATTGTACATATGTCTAAAGATGTACGTATTAACATTATGTGAATTTACTCGTGTATTGCATTTTTTTTTTATCTAGTTTTATTTATTCTAGTTCTATCTATTTGTTTAGATAGTCAGTTATGTTTCCTGTCTAATTTCTATTTGTGATCTATTTTCTTGTACATAGTAAAACTATTCAAATACAATGTGAAGATAGAAAATGCAAAGTAGTGACTTTGGTCCAAATATGATGCAATTCCCAATGTCTTGCTCCATTAAAACTGAAGTGTTTGAGTGCGTCAATTATTTCATCGTCATACCTACAGTTGCTGAATTGTGCTAAATGCTTTTGAAATCTTCTAAAATGGTTCTGAACTGCCACATAAAAAAATTGGATTATTGGATATTGTTCAAACTTAGTCCAAACAAACCTTTGTGTTATTCGTATGTCACGGGCCACGGCGCTTATTAGTCGTGAAGCTAAGTAATATTTTTCACCTTTTTAATATTAAATTTACATGATTTATCTATTGGTTTATTGCACTTATGTTGCAATGTTAGCAAAATTATTGTAACTGAAAATGAAAGTAAATCAAGGCGATATGTTATGTACAGGTGTATCTCATAAGCAAGATCATTAAATCTATATTCTAATAATTGACGTGTGTGATGAATTGCGATAATAGTCTTGTTGTTGCATTTATTTCATAACATTGTTTTTTCATATTTGCCTTGTATCATATGAATAGATTATAGTCGTATAAATTAGTACTTTGATAAATAATTATATGTTAGAAAAAACTATGTAAGTACATACTTAGATATGTTTGAAAATTCAAACATATCTAAGTATGTACTTACACTTATGTACTCAAATGAGTTTATTTATCCTCTTATTACGACATTTTGTTACGTCTCAATCTTCTGCAATACACTCGTACCATTAATTAACAGTCATAGTTAAACAAAATAGGTAACGATTGTCATATTTCAGCAGCTAGTTACGAACGCATCGTGGTAATCTAATGGCTTACAAATGGCACGTTATCAATAACGTTCGTCACGACAGATCGTGAGCGTCGTCGTATGCCTCTATTAGGTGGCTTTAGGACCCAATTGGTATGCTAATGTGCTCCCAATGTACTCTTCGACCACGACGTTATTAATTTGTCGTGTCGTGTCGCGGTCGTGACGGAACATTAGTACATATTATTATGTGCGGTATTAATATTGTGATACGTGGATGCATTGATAATGTAATTGGACCGTTTTAACATTCAAAATGTTATTGTATCGTGACTACAATGTAATGTGAAATCTTCTTATATATAAAATTCTCGTGTCACAATGTTAGTCTGCATACTCCTCCGAAACGGGTGGACCGATTCTCATGAAATTTTCTGTGCATATCGGGTAAGTCTGAGAATCGGCCAACATCTATTTTCTATATGTACCACGGGCGAAGCCGGGGCGGACCGCTAGTATGTTATAAATATAGAATTGTTCTAAAATAGAGAATGCATGGTTGAAATGTAACGGTGAAATAGATAAATATCTAAACGTAGGTGCCTACGTAACGGCCCGCTCGGAATTTTCAAATGTAGCGGTTTCTAAAATATCCTTCACATAAACTAAAACCCAAATCTTAATGCAATTTTTACGAAAGTTTATAAAAATTTCTAGCGACTTTAACATCAACTTTGTTTATACCTACGTATGTATAATTAAAAAAATTGCCACATCACGATAATTTCACTCAAGCTGAAAATTACTCATAACGCGCTTTTTCTTTCACCAACCCTAACCATATTTGTACATTAACAGACGCTACACGATGTATTTTATTACATTTTTCTTTTAAAAAAATACACAAGCCGCTCCATAAATACAACTGTTTATGATCCCGATGCGTTCAAAAAACACGTTCTTTTATGTCCGACGACTCCATGGATTTATGTTTATTTTTTACTTGAAACGAACATAAATTTAGACGCGGTTGTAGCGTTTTTTTCTCAATTATAAATACACTGATTCCTGGACGTAGATATGGTATTTGTACCGTAGTGTCATTGATTGATATATTACGAGTTTATTCCCATTGAATTTTATGTTATTCATGGTCTGTAATATTTTACGCGATCCCGATATTTCAACTTTTTCCCAACTAAGTAAGCCATGAGTTTCTTTGTAGTTAACATTCCTATGTTAACGATATTATAATAATTGCGTATTTAATTTATCTGCAACCAGCTAATAACTAATTTATAAAGCACTAGCCGCTCCGCGCGGTTTCACCCCCGTGGCTCCTCTCCTGTTGGTCGTAGCGTGATGGTATATAGCCTATAGCCTTCCTCGATAAATGAGCTATCTAACACCGAAAGAATTTTTCAAATCGGACCAGTAGTTCCCGAGTTTAGCGCGTTCAAACAAACAAACAAACAAACAAACAAACAAACTCTTCAGCTTTATAATATTAGTATAGATTGAGCATCACAATCATAATTGTGTTCCTCTATAATAAGTAATTAATATGGCAATACAGTATCTCACTACAAATAATCACACTCCGTACTGTTCATATCTTCGAATATTGTACAAAATAAATAATAGCAAAAGACCATTGAACCTATTAACGCGTAGCAGTAAACTAGTTTCGCCAACAAGGCGACTAACCCTCTAAAATGGACCGAAATAACTTCTGCCGTGAGCCACATACTATGTATTATCTAGTGTGAGCGTAGTGTATGAACGCTACTGTAGTTTAAATACATAAATGTAGTTTACACTATGAATAAATCGTATATTATATCTTACAAGTTTTCCTGCGTTGTTTAAACTTAACCAATTACATACTTAAATTTTGACGAGAATAACGCTATCCATTGGTAAACAGAATTAAAAATCGTGCAGTAGTTTTTGAGATTATCAAGTGGCAGACAGACGCGGTGGAGGAAGCTATGAAAACTGAATTAATCGTCACTATTCTAAGATTTGCTTTTCTAAACGAATTAAATCATGACCTAGTTTACATTTCATCAAAATTTAATTTTGTTTTTGTAAAATCATTATGAATCATTATTTTAAGAAAGTATGTACAATTATTCCAATTTCAAAAATGTTTAATGTACTTACGTATATATTTTTTAAGTATTAAACATTAAAGTTATAGTGTGTGTGTTGTGAGTGTGTGTGTCTCCTTATGTGTAAGTAGTAAAAATTTGAAAGTTATTAGTATAATTTTTATGATGTGAACATAATATGAATTGTGTAATGTGTTACTGCCAAAAAATTTTAAGCTATTCTGTTAAAATGTCTGTAAATTGTTTGTGTAGTTTTTATAACGTCGTCATTCATCAATAATTTATCATCATGACTCATGTTCACGTCGTGTCAAGTACACGTGCTCTGCCCTCACATCACGGGTAAACTTGACGTTTTCGTTTTATTTTCGTGTAGACGAAATTATTTACCCTTACCTAACTCATGTTCCTGATTTCCAACCGTGAAACTGACCCCGATTTGGTTTTTTGTGGAACGTATTTATAAGTATTAAAAATAAAAGGTATAAGTAATACCATTATGATTGAGTAACTAGTTAGTCGGTTATTTTTTGTGTGGAATTTTTAACATTTTATATTCTTAGATGTGTAAGATTTTTACATGCCTTTTTTTGGAAATTTCTGCCCCGCAATTCTTTAAGAAATTTAATAAATAATTTAATTAAATAAATAAATAATAAAGCACTCTAATAATTTTAACGTACTTAATACTTTCTAAGATTGTGAAGATAAATAATAATACCACACATAATACTCTGTTCACTTTATCATTCTGTTATGATGTTAATTCATGTGAATTAAATTAATTGCAGTTGGCAATGCTTTTATTAATTTTCAATAAAATAATAAATTGAATTTTTTATTACGTAGGTACCTACGTACGTCAATGAAATAGGCAGCATTCCTAGCATTCAATAGAACATCATTATTTTAAATTACCTCTTTATGCTTCAAGTAGTGGAATTTATTGTTTATGCTCTCAACGTAATAGACAATTGTTTTAAATCATATTTATTGTATGTTGCAAATGAAGAAAATGACTTATGACGATGGAAAATTGTTTAAATTCTAACTATTTGGAATATAATAGTCAGTATGTATAGTCGTAAACATTCAAATAAAATTGAAGGGTTACGACTATACATACTGGAGATTTCCATGTGACATATTATTACAACTGTAGGTACCTTGCAAAAGTAGTGCCTTTTTTTTTTTTTTTTTTATAGTGGGGAAATCTTCCAAAGATACCCACGGCCCCCGGGGAAGGAGCCGTGGGTTATGTCGGATTCTTACCGACTAAAACCCCACTGTGTTCCGTCGAGCCGCTTTAGTGATGGAGCCGCGGGTATTTGTTGGAATTCTTCCGCGACCCCCTCGGCGGCAGCCCATCTCCAGGCCAGGCGCAAGCCAAGAACAGGAAAGGTAGTTTGCCTGCTCTTCCCTCCCGTTGGCGGCATGAGCGGAACACGTCTCAAGCCGCCTCACCGCACCGGACGATGGATTACATTCCCCGTTCCACCGCCCGGCGCCCTTCGTCAAGGAGGCACGTTGCGACCGTGTAAAGCGGCCGCAACACGGCGACGACGCCCAATAAGACGTCTGCGCCGGATCGGGTCCGCGTGAGGATCCCTCTCGCGCACCCGCTCTGCCTCCTCTTTCTGCGAGATCACGCTCTCCGAGAATGCGATCACCGCACGCCAGGATCTGTCGCCATCCACCATTGCACGAACTGCAAAAGTAGTGCCTGCGAAAAATTGACATAAATGTATGATCTTTGCAAGAAAAGCATGTACAATTTAGTAGTTCAAAATGCTTAAAGTCTGCCACCTGTTTGTACTAAACTCTTGCGTATCGTACTGACAAAATGGCTGCACTGATAACAGCCAAACAGTGGGTTTGTACGAATGTGCCGTGAGAGTTCGAGCGACGTAATAGCGGTGCATGCGCGTGCGCAGCTGTGACGTCACCGCCCGTGTAGCCTAGTTATTGTAATAGCTTGTAAACAAAAATATATTGCCATATGGTGTTATAACACTACTGCATTTAATTCTTACATCGTAGTTTTTGGGTGTACAAAAATAGAGACAGAGTATGTTTATTTTTTGTTACTTTTATAAGATATCGTCTGTAAGTGTAATAGTTTTTCTTCAATACCTATTTATAATGTCGAGGTGTTGTTCTATTAGAAACTAATTACATTACATACATTACATGTACAGGTAAGTGTAAATTTGATGAGCATTCCAACTAATAATAATAGTCCTGTAACACGCACCGCTTAATTTCATCGTCCAAAGCGCATTATACGCAGACAGAATTGGATTTTTTTGCCACAGCCAAAGCAATTACGACCGTCCACAGACTACATATTATTTGACATAATCTGTGGCGGTAATTACTAATTACACCCACTAATAACTAACGCACACAACAGACAAGAAAGTGGACTCACAATTCGGAATTGCATACATTTAAATGTTTTGGACTTTCTACTTTTACGATCTGAATTTAGTTCAGTGAGCAAGTGAAAAATGGCTGCTGGCTGCAATGTTAAATATTTTTTATTTGCGAGATGATAATTTGAAGAGATTGTGCCGGGAGAGTGTTTTGGGCCGTGTCGACATCTGACACTCGCGTTGAATTTATGAAACGGTTGTATGTAGCTTTCATTTTCGTTTATATCTAACGTAGTATTAGTTTTTGAGGCTAATACCAATTTACATATAGATAAAGGGAGGATAATGGGGTGGGTAGCAGGTAATAGGGTCGCTAAAGCAAAAGATGATGGCTTTGTGTGAAGTAGCCAGACATCATCTTAAACAATCATATTTAAATCAATTTTAAAAGCAAGGCTTTCATTATAAAAAGGTATGCATTTGAAAATTCAAAATTCAATCGATTAAGTACGGTAGCTAATCGCATTATCTTAGGAGAAATGAAATTTCATTCTTGGCAAGTTAATAAAATTGTATTATGAAGATAATTCAGTAAATAAAATTACATTATGAATGGTTATAGGAATTCATTGTCACGTGCCGTGGTCACGTGACTGCACACGTTCTATGAATCGTCGTCTTCGGCATCCGTTACGCTATGAATGAAAACAGTAAAAGTGAAGTCCAAACAGAAATGTCCTTGTGTGATGCAAATCAGTTGTACCACGCATTGTTCGATTGCGTGTAATTGTTACAGTTACTGTATAGGTTAGGTAAACGTACAGATACCCAATAAAAGTGTTATATTCTACTAGATTTCCACCCGTGCCTTCGCAGGCGTTTTCAAAGAAAAACCCGCATAGTTCCCGTTCCTGTGGGATTTCCGGGATAAAAAGTAGCCTATGCCTTATTCTGGGTTTTCAGCTACCTACGTACTAAATTACGTTGTAATCGGTTCAGTAGCTTTTACGTGAAAGAAACAAACATCCATCCATCCTCACAAACTTTTGCAGATAATATTAGTAGCATTGTTACAGTACTTGGGTAAGTCACGTCAGCTCTTTGCCTTATGTTTTTAGTTCGTAAGTTGTGTGCTTTAGTTTACATTGTGATCCTTCGTGATGAGGTAGTCGCTCTTACGTGTTCAAGTGTTGAGTTAGTTCTGTACAAACTGCTTTGGTTATGGAGCAGATAGGACACGGCGTTTTGTAGAATAGGAAGCTGTACGTTAATTGTATGAACTATAAGTATTGTACGGTGGCTGCTGAGAATTTATTAGCATGGAAAAGTAATATGTAGTTGCAAGTCTAGTTTTGTGTAAAGACAAAAGTATGTACAATGACGTATTCGTGTTTCCAAAGTGTAGTATAACGTAAGATACCGCTCTTAAAATTTGATTGCCATCCGTATTTAATTATGCAAAATTTGAATAATGTCTTTGTGTTCTGAATAAATTTACATTTCAATTAGAAGAGGTACTGTTAAGTAATTAAAATAATGTCTTAAAGGTTTTGTATATCTCTGAGATATTATTATTGTAGGATGGACCTAATTGTGACGGATTGATGTTCTGCTGCTGTTATTGAAGGAAAATTACGGAATTGCGGTAATGCGAAATAATGAAGCGATGCGAGTTAAATTCAGCGCTTGACCCTTTTCTTGAGATCCTTTCATCTATATTTAAATCATTTATCACTTCTGATTTATTTTGCACACTTAATGCTTCCGCGATACATTAACTACACTCGTGTAAGTTTCTGTGATCTGGCATTGAATGTCGAACAGAGGTCACTCGGCTTCCAAGAATCCACGCTCGATGCAGCTGCAGACACGCGCGCAGGATCCGTACCTTGTTGTATTGATTACTGGATTTACCTCGTGCACTAGGATTGTTGTGTAGTTTAATAGGTAATTGTGTATGTTATACTTCTAGTGAAATATGGACTAGTTCTGGTAAAGTATAGCCTTACAAGCTTCCTAGTAGATACTAGGAAGGAGCTAGCTTAATGGCAGAACATCTGCTTCTTTCTGGTAGGTTGTTATAGATATGGTGACTGATATCATGTTCCCACGGGATAATCGTCCTTTAAATGCGCGGAGTGATAGAGCACGCAGACCATCGCCACAGACTTTCTGATTTATTATCATAATTACATGCCAATTATCAGCACCTTATAGAAGGCATGTGTCATGAGTAAACGGATTCTCTTGCTGCCCTATGACGTCACGACTCTCAATACCTGGTTGATGAGGTGTTCTCAAAGATCTCAAGCGAAAGTATACCAGCGTATGAGTAAAGCGACAACCACGCGGCGCAAGACCATCCGCGGCGGTTACATCCGCACCTGCTACGGAACAACTGCCGTTGTGTTAGTGTTGTTCGTTTTTATCGATAGTTTTATAATTAAAGAGATAGACGATGAGCTGTAGAAATGTGGAAAAGGTATATAGGTACTGCTTTTGTTGGAATGCCTATAATTATTTGTGGTGCTTAGTAGGGAACGTAGTTAATAAATTCGTTAGTATTCGTTATATTGATCGACTTTTTCATTTATACACAAATAAATTGTGTTTTCAAGTTACATCTTATCGGGTACTCAGTATTGTCACTTGTACATACAAAAACTGTAACCAATCAAATATTAAGTTGTTTGTTGTCACAGTTTCCACGAAATCCGTCTAAAAATAGTTTAACTGTAGCATAACAAAAACAGCGTAACACGTTCGGATAAACGAAATATCAAAAGAAAAAACTATAAAAAAAGTATCGATACAATTGTTACGGCAGGTGGTGAATAGGTGCGTCCGTTAGCCTGCGCCTACGCAGCTATACGTTTCGTGATTCAACGCGAACAAATGCGCTGTATTTGTGCGCTTCCTTATTTAGTTGTGCGTTTTTGCGGGTAGGATAAAGTAGTAGCTTTGTATTATAATAGAATTTTTTATTTGGAGTAGAATTTGTGATATTATAGACGTATAGATATTTTTTTAATTAGGCGAACAAAGCATTTATTTGTCTACAAGTTGGTACATTACTTATTCAAAACTTCTAGTTAATTGTGGGTTAACCTACATAAAAATCGTTCAAAATAACAGTAAAACGTTCATATCTCATGTTTTTTTAACAATACATTTCCAATACGAAACAATAAATACACAACACATTGTATTCTAATATCCAATACGTTCGTAACATATTGCCCATTCACGATCATCGATCTCTAAAAAAAAGACAAAAGAGTACAGAGTAGGTGGGTACAGAGCCCGTGAAAAATTGTAGGTCTACCTATATGCTATAAAATGCAAAGAGTACAGGGTAAGTGGATACAGAGCCTGTAAAAAATTGGAAGTCGACTGTAGATAAATGAACACAATGCTACGGGGTCGTATTGTCCTGTGTGGTTGGTATGATCGCCTTTGAAAGGGTTAACGAGTTTCAGTACTTCGTAGAGTGATGGATGGACTCATGGAGGGTAGGTTTCTGTTTTTTACCATTTTGCAAATTTATAAAGAGTTGATTGATATGTGTTTGTGAACCAATAGGTTCGGCGGTAAAAAAATGCCCATCACAGACTGAGTTGTTTTCGATATTTCTAGAGGAGTAGCGATATAATAATTTGATGGAACAATAGACTAAACATAGCACTAAATTAACTATAGCATTCCAAGCAAATTCTTACAATTTCGAGCATACGGACCTGCCGTTGTATGCTCGAAATTGTAAGTCGGTACCTATAAAGAAAAACGTTCAGTAGTTAAAATTAGTAATTCTAATTCCCATAATTAAACATACAATATTTAATTGTGTATCAATTCAAGTGAACAGTAATTAACAATTTCTTTGATGATTTCCAAGCTGAATGCTCCGTACTCAAACGTAATGTTCACATACGAGTACATAACTAATGTGACACACTACACTCACGTAACTGAGTACAAGTGCCGAACAATATTTGCCGAGACGAAAGGTGCGGTGATCTTCGTGTGTGGTGCAATGTGTGGGATATAGCGATGTTAGAAATATAGGAGTGTATTGTTTACAGTACATATAGTTAGGTACTTTTATAAGTACGTTTATATAATATGGACTATGAAATAGTAATAGCAGAAAGGTAAACTAAAGCACGATATTATTTTTATGGTTCCAGAAAAGCTCAACCTATAACTGTTCACCCTCAATAGGATAGGACCTATGTAAATCTGAATATTATTCAGATCTACATAGGTAAAAACCGATCATTTGCTTAATACATTTTTGTTAATTGAAATAAAAGCTTGTAGAAAATCTACGCATCTTTTAATTTTAGTCAAAAGGAAGTACTTCCACATTTATCTCTAATACTCCGCCGTCTCTCATCGCTTGCATCACAGCAAAGCAAACACTGGGTGTAGACGCACGCGCACACAATGCCATCAGATTGTGATCAAATCATAGCCGCAATGTTTGGGGGTGGCTTCTGCTTCTTGCGGAGTAGGTGTTTGTTTTAATTTAAAGTCCCTTTAAAGATCATTTAAATTTCAAAGATTACCCTTTGATCTACTTATAGTACAAAGTTTACTTACAAAACTTAAGCGTGTACAAATACATTTTGTTTTATTGATAATATTTTGTTGTAAACTTGTTCTGAAACATTTAACTGCTACATTTATAAAGCGAGCTAAAAATAGTACATTACAATTTAATTAAAAAAGTCTGTCGAAGTTCTTACAAGTTCTTAATGGATACAAAGTTTCTCGTCTAGATTGTTACACGCGTTTTAATTTACCAACTTTCTAACATACCTTAATTTGCTAAGTTTTTAATTAATTAAATAAGATTTAAGACAAATATAATATATTAACTGTGAATAAGGCGAGACTGTGCTATAACGGTAGTTCATGGAAATTGTATGCGAAAGTTAACATGCGTGAAATATATTAACATAATAAATATTATTAATATACAATACGGGTCTGGTGTTTTGTTATTCGCGGAGATGTTTGCCAAAACGGCAATCGGTTGTGTGCTTTATGAATAATGTAATTAAAATGCAAATTTGCAAAGCAATAAATTAGATTAGATTTAAAATGTGGATATTCTTGTTTTAGTATAAGGCATAATTTTAATGTATAATTAATAGAAGTGGCCTAGGCCGTGGGACAGATGTGCTAAAATAAGTGGCTCTTAACTGTTAACTGATTAGAATATAAAAAGCGTATTAAAATCTCTGGCTATCTCCATTCTCCACCTACGTTACATAACGGAAACATGACTGTTTCCATCTTAGCTTTTAATACCTCAGCATCCATAACTTGTAAAATATAACATGAGCCTTTTCAAAAGATATCGAATTTGAGTAATATGTAATAATACTTAACGCATAATATATTTCCCGATTATATACATACATAATTTACGTTAAAAAAACTTGCTTGCAATCAAAACATTTCAAAAATGTCTTCTGAGGAAACCAGATCGCAACTCAAATATTTGAAATCAAATATTTCCTCTGTATAATATTAATGTCCACGCAGTACCATACAATATAAACCAATAAAAAATATCACCACATCCCACGCCGCTGGCTCAAACTCGCGAAAGGTGAACCGGTGCGCGTCCCTTCCTTGAGGCAGGTCGGCTCGCATTCCACGACCGTGTTAGTGCACCCGAATGTTACATATATACGATGAACTATAATAATCTTATAGCTATCTGTCTATTTATCTATTTGTAAGTCTAATGTCTGTGTATCTGTAATAACTAATAATATTGATTCGGATAGTTACTGGTGAATCAGTACTATTCCGTTTGCAAAAATTGTCCAGTTGTTGTTGCACGTATTGTGCAACAAACATATATACTGCGACATTCGCATATACTATAATAACACAAATTACGCAAGTGTGAGATTATTACCTATTTCGGAAGCGGCTTCAAGGGTCACAGTTCGACGGTTCACAGCTTAATTAAGCGAAGGTCGGTTACTCGGAACTTGAGAGAAATTAACCGATTGTAAATTGTACCTACCTGCTATAGTGCGTTTCATGGCTGTGTAATGCGTGTATAATTGCGAATTTGTATACAATACTTGTGGTAATTTTTTGTGGACGAAGTTACGACCGCGACTGTATTTAGATAAACTGCAGTCGTAGCTTTTATATGGTTTTTTGTTTATAATACAACAATTTGAACATTGATATGGCTTGAGTTTTGAATAGTTTTAAACATACATCGTAAACGAAAACCAAATCCATCAATATAATAAAACCCTGCAAAAGATTCATGGCATCAAATCAAAATTAAACATACCACTAAATACATCATTACACTGGACAAACACAACCTCAAACCAAAATATGATTATATTCGTAAACATTTCTGCGATGGCTAGGTTCGAGATCCCCCAGAGGGAGCTCTTGGCCATGTCGCTACAGATATGAAGTGAACCTTTAGGCCATCCACTCGTAAGGATAAAGCTGCTGAAGGGTCCTTTTGATCAACAATGAAAATCGCCATCTAAAACGGAAAGGAATATCTTTAAAATTTGAAGATAAGAATCACCACCATAAAATAATATTTTCAAATTGATGTAATCAAATATTTGTTCGTTTTAATAATTGATAGTTGATACTTGATACATATAATGCATCAAACCTGTTAGAGTAAAATTACTTTTCTCTCCACGTGTATAGACTCAGGAATCAATAGTAGAATAGGAAATCCGTTTAATTACATTTATAAATGCCTTGAACACTAACCGTTGACCTTATTATGTTCATTCAAAACGACCTTCCTTTTAAATCTTAATGAAAATAACTGAAGCCAAAGAAAAACAATGGACGTACGGAATATGCAATATTCTCTCATATTTCTTGTTTGTTATTATAGTATTGTTGCTTTTATAAAGAACAATGAGGGTAGTTTGAAGTTTTTTATTTCCGAATTTAATTATTTGAGGGTAATCTTAATATTTTCCTCGTTGTTTTATTCGCCACTTATTCTAGTTATATGTATTAAACTGATGTAGAATTAAACACCAACTAATGTTTTTTTTAGTAGGTCCAAATATTAAATATTTCGTATACTTAAATAAATAAATTCCTAATTATTATTACTCGTGTGTGATGTGAATCTTTTTATTAGGTATTGTCATTGTTTTTGCTTATTCACACATTTTTTATAAATTTGGTTCAATTCGGCATGGAATAAAGATGCCATAAGGGAACTTAAATAATTGAGATATACCTATAGCTAATATTGTTTCATTGTAATTAATAAATATATAAGTTCTTTTCGTTACGGAATACTCGACGTAAATACAGTTGAGATGAAATATGATATTTGTGGATGTACCAACTACCAACATAACTGACCGATGCCTCGGAATTTTACTAGGTTTTTTTTTGCAGTCAATTCTACATTTTAAGCAATTTTTATATAAGTAGATTGTTTTAGTTCATAGAAATATGCTAAAATTATTCATTCACACTATAATTCAAAAGTTATTCCCGAATAGTAAGCTCCATTTGTAGAGGTGTGTCCTTGGATCTTATCTATGGATTATTATATTCAGTGGATTGTTATCAGATAATACTTTGAAAGGATAATAATATATTATATATGAGATTCTAGGTAATTAAGTCCCTTGGGTATTAAATTGATGGAAATAGAAATAGATTTAGATACACAGTTTAGTTTTTGTATAAAATAATAGTCGGTTAATAAAAAGATAAACATCCTACTATTTTGATTGTTTATTTTATATAATCTATGGTTTATGTATAATCATTTACATAATTTACATAAAAGTATGTCAACCAAGTAAATATCTACATCGAATTTAATTTCAGTAAACGCTATGCAATCGAATATAAAAAAATAGGATTATTATTTTACTACAAGTTTGAAATGCATATTTAATTCAAATACCGATATGATAACTACTTCCACTATAAAGTATTTTTCGATGCACGCTCAAATTAAAAGGTTATTGACACTCCAATTAAAAATTACGAGCGCATCGATGATCTTCGATATAACGAAAACCATTCGATAACAACGGCTTACGTGTGAGGCCTGCGTGAATCATTAGTCCATACAAGGTCGCAAGAACAACTCAGTTTTTCAGCCAAAACCACACGAAGTGACACACCTACATAACAATAAGGTCGATTATCGCGTGCTAAGTTTACGTCAAGTTAGCTTTTTTTTGGGATATGTTTAAAATTTGTTGTCATTCCGATTTTGACTCGTTTCAGTTATGTTTCGATCGTGTAGACGTAGAGTGTAGTGTATAAAGAGTCGAGTGTGTAGTGTTGTGTTTATATATTTATAGAAAATTCGTGAAGAATCTCGGATTATATCTGCCGTCACGAGCTAAATATATCAACGCGGTTTGTCGAATTTTAAGTGGGTCTATTTGTGAGTCTGATTATACTGTGTCGGTAGCGATGCAGGCATTAGAACTGTTGCAAGAGCGTATATGATCAATGGCTGTCTAGTTTTTGTAAATATTTAAACCTGTTTGCGCGTTGGGAAAATTTTACATACGAGAATCACGTGGATATTGTTATTTTTTGCAATTAATAGTTCTAGAATGTTTGAAACGAGTAGGATCATATATGTAGTTGTATGTTTTCTATTTCGGATTTCCTCTTTTCGAAAAGTACCTATATTTTAACTATACAGGTTGTTGCCGTAGGTATATTTTTAAATGCAGTTAATAAAATTTACAGATACAGGTTTATTAATAAAAAAATAAAAATGTAAATGAAATCCTTTCTAGGTTCAATTAAATCTAGACGATTAAAATATTCAAATCTAGTTTCTACTACTACTAACTATTTCAAATTTTAATGTACCACAATTTCAAGCTTAATTACCAACTATAGAGGAATAAGAAGAAACGGTTTATGATCAATTTCATAATAAACGCAAAAGCCATTGCTATTTAAGTCGTCTGTAATAAATAATATGCCCATATTGGAATTTTAGTATTCTCTATTGACTAGCATGTAGGGATATAGGAATATTCACACCTTAGCACTCTGAATGGAAAATATTTGACATTTAGGTATGCCATGAATATAATGAGGTATTTCGATGATTGCTGATCGAATATTATGCATTCGTGAGGCAGAATTTTGATATACCTCTTAGTATTTCATGCTCGATGTTCTTCTAAGACTTTTTAAATAAGTACAATTAATTACTTAATACTATTTAATAGATGGAGGCTCTCTAATATATAATTATACACATTATTGAAGTACCTACCTAGTAGTGTTTTGTTTGCAATTATAAAGACTTAACCTTCCCTATTCCTTACTTATTTTTAGGCAGGTACTTGTCTCCATACGACCTACCACGTCAATCACGCACGAAATCGATATCGTTTCGATTACCCGTGAATCAATTAATTGTATTAAATCGATTTTTCCAAATTAAAATGCAATTACGTGCCCTCAGGCGACAGTTCTCACTCAGTGGGTATCAAAGGCTGACTGACCGGTTCCTTGGTCACTGCCGTAACGTAACTTGTTCGTTTGTTATATAAATATAAATACGAACAATTATGTATTTGTTAATATTAAAGCGGAAAGATTTGCATCTATCCATACAATCATACAAAACATTACACTTTATTTTAAAGAAAGAACAGAAGATATTTAACGAATAACTAAATACAGAAAAGGGAAAGAAACATTTAAGTACCATGTTAAAAAGGCGACCTTATCGCTTATAAGCGATCTCTGCCAGGCAACTGTTGGATAGGATTGTTTTATATATATGAACATACGTATTATACTGGTAATGGGGTAAAAGTTTGTTTATGATATTTTTTTTCTTTTCTCTAATGATTTATTCAAAAAATTATCGCGAAAGATCTTTTTACGTTTGATGTCGCATCACGTTTTAAATTTATCGACATTCGTTCAACACTATTAGATTTAAATGTTCCTAAACATCCATTATTTAAAAAGAAGAAATATTTTTTGAACCTCCTTAATTTCAGAAACGATAAGATTTAAAAGCATTGTGAGAGATCTATATTTAGACTCAATTTTCGCAATCTTATTTTGTGAAAACTTTCAACATAATAGCCAGTTTGGAAAAATAACAATGTGATATAAATTGCGCGTTGCTATAAAAAGTATTATCTATCGAGCTATATATTTCAAAGATATTTATAGGCACGTAGTTAATCAAAACAACGTATGTGTGTGTGTTTGTGCCTCTGTTAGGCGCTGACTCCACGAGCGAGAGAATCGCGACGAGTCCGCCCTTATATCGTCGGATAATCTCCACGAACGAGCGATAATTCCGCCGCGTATCGTCACGAGTCGTAACGGAATCGCAGCGTTTCCGCGGCGACTCGTAACGGTATCACCACGTTTCCTTGAAGAGAACTACGAGAAGACCAGAGGCAACGCTGAAATGACGCTGCGTTTGACAGCGGGCCCGCCGCGCGCTCGTCGCTAGCCCGCTGCTAGTCGCGGCGGGCTAGCGACGATGTAATGACGTTTCGCGCGCTCATTGCCACTCGTCGCATCGCGGCGATAATATCGCCGTGTGGAGACGGTTCCATAGAGAGTGTATAGAAATACGTGGCACGACGATAATATCGCCGCGATTCTCTCGCTCGTGGAGTCAGCCCCTTAGCGTTAGCTACTATTAAGTACTACCAGTGCTCCGTGGTTTTACCCGCAGTGCTCCGCTCGTGGTCTTAGTGAGATGATATAGTTATAGCCTATAGCCTTCCTCTATAAATGGGCTATCTAACATCGAAAGAATTTTTCAATTCGGACCAATAGTACCCGAGATTAGCGCCTTATAATAATTAGTATAGATTCGTACCTTTATCTCTGTTTAGAGTTGTTATCAAGATTCCGCAATGATTCATAATTCACTGTTAATTAATACTGTCTGTATGTGCAGATAATAATTTCTAAAGATAAGATTTATTAGATCTAAAGATATCGCTAATAGATATATTTTAATTATTTATATCGAGATAAAAAAGTGAAGTCCCGTGTCCCCGTAGTGGGGTAGGGGGCAGATGCATTATTCATACATCTGTTTCACTGATCGATTTTTCTTTAGGGACAAGTAGGTGATCAGCCTTCTGTGTCCTGCCAGACCGAGACATTTTTTTTTCGTCTCCACCGGGAATCGAACCCAGGACCCCTACATCTCGTTAAATATAATCAATAATAGTTTCGTATATGGTTTTCGAAAAATATTATAATTAATTATCTTTCTATAAATGAACTTGTAACTTGATTATTAAGGCGGTTAGATTATTTTATTATATTATAGAGGACTTAATTGTAAAATAATTCCGAGATTCTTCACGCAATAAAAGCAATTTGATTAGTGATAAAACTTGTGATAAATGGCGAAGATACGAAACAAACGACGCGGGAGAAGATGCAAGGGCAAATTGGGACACATGCTGCACTATTTGGGGTGAGTTTACGTTGCTGTAATAGACCAAAATTTTTTTTCAGAATCATACGTCGTATATGTGTTATATGCACAGTGTGTAGGTAGTCGTAAAACCTAAATCTAAATATTTAATCCAATTGTGACTAAATCAAATTGTTTCTGTTGATAAAAGGGTGCGATTTGAAATGATTACTTGCCTTCTTATATATTTGGTTATTTAGTAAAAATGTTTTTACCCTAGAGCAAGATAAATAACATTATTACACAATGAAAATTCACTGATTTAATTCTTATTGAAAAGAAGATCGATTTCATTTTAACATTGTTTAGCATTTAGCATAGGGTCTTTGGTCAATTAAACTAATCCATTTCAGTTAGAGATGCAGCAAAGCCAGTATATAAAGGAATGACCCGTATCCTCAACGATGCATTGCCACATGACCATGGGACAATGTAATGCTATCGATGTCTTCCTTACATCGCTCCATTGAAGCGGACACATCCTAGCAGTGTGTGTGTTTGTGTTTGTGAGTTAGTTGCACATAGCTATGACCTATGTACGTATGTGTGGTTCGCTTAGTAGGTACCTACAGATCGAGAGGTTGCAGATTCGAATTTTTTTTTGTAGTTGCTAATAAATGCTTAATTCAAAGCTGCATAGAAAACTCTTGAACATGTATAACAATTAAAAACACAAAAAATGCAATAAGTCCTATAGGAACCGTGGCTGATATTCAGGCAACAGCCGTACTTTTATATTATTATTATCACTTTAACGATACCTACTATTGATAAATCTCCATTGCAATTTGCAGGACGAAAACATCGATAACATCAGTTAAAAGTAACACGCTAAAATAGAATAGGGTGACCCATCGCATATTAATATCACGATATATCCCTCTTATGAATGAAGTAGGTAATTGTAATGCACAATACTAGTTTCTCATATAGCCTCTATATTTCTGTATATATGACATAATAACTAATAACTTGTCGGTTGTGTAATCATCACTCAAGTGAAGTGCTCTCATTACATGTTAATATGCACTTTTTATATGTTTACATTGATTTAAGTATGAGTGAATTGTGTTAACCTACTCTTAGTTAAAACTTAAAACCTACCTCCTACCTCTTGGTTCTTGAATGTTGAGTTGTTTAAAGTATTGTTAATATGTTTGTAATTCGATTTGTCAAATATAGAATTAAATAAAGTTTCAAAAGACACCGATAACGTATTATGTTGATAACTTTTAGACAAGTTTTTGTCAGTATATTATTATTCTAAGCGTGGCGCTAATGTATTATAGATGATGAGGGAATCGTTAAGAAATAGTTAAAAAGTTGATATATTTGACTGGTCTATATTGGACTGATCGTTATGATAACACATAAATACGATAATAAAAATGTACCTATATACCTATTACGTCTATTTCATACGATCATACGAACGTTTGCGTCTTCTAACATTATTTTCATTGCCAGCACCATTTCAACTTAACATAATTATTTTATTCAACTTAACTTAATATTCGCGTATACTAAAGTAAGATAATCTTAATTAGTATGCACTCGTAAATTTTACACTCAGTATATACGCGATCCTAAATAACCTATTCATGAAACTTTATTATTCATAGTTTGTAAGTAAAATTAATTTCTTACACGCTTTTGTCTCGACGCGCGGAACGACCGCTTCTTTTGTTAACTATTTAGTATTTGCAGCTCATATATTTGCGTCATTATGGAATATGGAACAATACCACAGTATTACAATATTATTTCCTACAGTAAGGAATCGCCTTTGATGTCGCGCGATGCCGCCGCCAGCGTAGGTACTTACGCTGCCACACGAAAATACGCTAGGGTTGCAACAAATGGGAAATAAAACAATTGTGATTATTAATATTATGATGAAATCATTTATTCATATGTACATTCAAAATAATTGCGATTATTAAATCTGATGTAATTATTTGTTCATAAATATATAATTACAGATATTGCACTGCTAAATATTATTTACGTGGACACTTTATTTTTGGATGTTCTTAATTGTATATTATACCATTTAACTAAGTAATGCATTCGCATTGGGATGTACAATCTGATTAGAAAATAATGAGGACAACATATACATAGCTTTGATTTTAATTCAACAGATACAATTAATACAATCTTTCTGAAATATTGTTTCCTTCTGGGATTTCAATGTAGATTTACATCCTTAAACGGAACAGTTTTTGCGCGTCATAATAGAATATGTAAGTACCTATGTATAATAAAATTATTACACAAAAAATACGACTGCGTCGTCCTTTCGCGATAGTTAATGCAAACTCAGCGTGATTGCATTAAGCGGCCCGCGTCGCCCGACCCCCCGCCAGTTCCCCTCCGTTTCTCTGCACAAGTACATTCGTCGCCATACTGTAGGATGGTAATACTGTGACAATACTAACACTTATTATTATTATAGTACGAGTATATATTGTACTAGCTTTCCGCCAGTGGCTTCGCCCGCGTTTTCAATGAAAAACCCGCATAGTTCCCGTTCCCGTGGGATTTCCGGGATGCTATCTTATGTGTTAATCCAAGTTACCCTCTATATGTGTACTAAATTTCATTGTATTCGGTTCAGTAGAATTTGCGTGAAAGAGTATCAACACACAACACATGTACACATCCTTACAAATTTTCGCATTTATAATCCTATCCATTTGCGTCATTAAGGAATATTCAATATGGAACAATACTCACACTTAATAATAGTACGAGTATACTATATTTTTTAGTGTGTGCATGTCGCAGTGCAGTATGAAAAGATGTTAGTCTCATATACAGAGTGTATATTAAGGTCATTTAAATGGGTGCGTCATTGTGATATTTTTATCTATTAAAAATATGATATAAGATGTGTAAATAAATGGTGACGAATGATATAGGTTTATTTGTTTCGAATTGGATAAAGGATTGCCAGGTTTTGCGTCGATAGAACCTAATGGAGGTTTTTTAGGGATTTACGTAAGGAACGCTATTTTTACGCTAAAATTATCATCTTCTCACACAATTTATATTTCAAGTTAACAAAGTATTGACACGCATTGCATAAGGAGGTACATAAAGTCTAAACGCAATCCCAAACAATGGTGCGGAATTAGTTGAAAATTAAATATTATGTATGTATGTGTAAGCATTGACAGCGAACGGCCGGACACCTCGTATAGGCCGAGTGAAAGGCGCTAGGTAATCACTATTTGTAAATCTTGCTAACCTGTAAATAGGGTTGGCGATGTTTATTTATAAAATATGGTTAACTGAGGATTTTTATTTATATTTTGTACTTGAGTCAACACTGACTACCTAACTGGCCGACTAACTGACAAGAAATATTAAACTAAGGTTAAAATTAGATATTTAAATAACATACTATAATTAAGAAAAAATACTAAAAGTTGTTTTATTAAGTACATACTCCATTAGATGATCAGATTTGTTATGCATCTGCCCCAAATTACCATAAAACAAATACCATATGAAGATATTAGGAGGGTGTTTATTTGTATACGGATATTTGGATAAAAACACACACTGATTATCTTACCATATTATTTCCTGCCGATCTCAACGTGTTTCACTTATATTCGTGTGTCAACAAATTATTTATATTTCAATATAATTTTTAAATCACTGAAAACTTTCTCGTGCCAGCCCTAGTAAATGTTTAACAATCGAATGTTTAAACGGACGTGACCACGCATGATGCATAACAGTATCATTGATGTAACTCGGTTTCCGGACGAACGGCGAATATGCGTGCGTCTCAATAATTATGATATAATGAATATAATCGCGGTTATTTATTGTAAGCGGAATTTGTTCGTATTGATTGAATGCTTGAGTAACGCATTACATATTTTTATTGTTAGTCAATGAGCGATGAATTACGGCTCACTCTTATGTGTTACAGCCGAGTAATGAATGGTTATCATTGTTTGGTGTTTCTTGCGAAACTGTAATTCGATATGTCACATGCATCATGTGATAAAAACTGAGGTACCTACTTTAGGAATTTAGAAACTTTTAAAAAGTTTTTAGTAACTATACGTATGTGATATGATGTCCAATCTTTATTAGGTAATGTTACTATAGGCATATGAAATCTTTCGTTTATTGTTATCTGTAAAACATTGAACATGACCATCCAATATTAAGACTACCTATATACCTACTGGTGTATATGGCCATAAGTATATGTATATATGTTTACAATGAGACAGCGATCTAACATTTAACTACATTATTGTTGCAGAGGGGCGGTGTGTGAGTGTCGCACCGCCATGTCGCACCACAGCGACGAGCAGGCGCTGCTCACGGTCACCTCCGACTCGTTCTGGGAGCCGGGCAACTACAAGCGCACCACCAAGCGCGTGGACGACGGCCACCGGCTGTGCGGCGAGCTGCAGGCGCTCGTGCAGGAGCGCGCCGACATCGAGAAGACGTACGCGAAGAGCTTGCGAGGATGGGCCAAGAAGTGGAACGACCTTATTGAGAAAGGTATAGTGCGAGTTGTAAAGACATATTTAATCCACAGCGTAAATCAAAATTACTAGCGAAAGTCAAAACGCAGCGTCTGAATGCGCGCTAAGTACCTACGCGTTCTATTTGAAAAAATACAAGAGCTACTTATCAAATATGCCATTCTGCTTAGACGGTCTTCGTAAATATTGACAATGCTATATTCCCCTCTAATAACAAAAATTAAGAATAAACACACTTCGAACAATGTGTCAGTAAGAAATACCTGCCCCTAACTTTCAATCTTGAGGTGTGTAACGCAATTAATTAGAGACCACGTATAAATGTATGTCGTAACTCGCACTTAATTACCTACATTATAAACGTAAATCGCAGTACTGTCTCATTAAAACACCGATAAATCCATACTGTTCGAAAGTAGTGAAAGGGGTTTTTATTCACAGCTGCTTATTGTTGAATGTAAATCTCGGAATAACGAGCCTCTATCGAGACGAGTCAATAGCGTATGAATTAACAGGAAACACATTGATAATGTGAATTGATAAATCGTTGATGTTCAAGCGGCTGTTCATATGATCTGCAGGGCTATTGTCTAATTTTGACACATTAAGTGATCAACATAGTTTTGATGATCACTGAACTTTGATGTCCACTAAAAATTTAAAGATTTGGTATTGCGTATCTTAATAAGTGGACATCATGTCACGGTGTATTACGGTGCTTATCAACGATGACACCGAACGTCACTATTTTTTATCGACATTATGCGGCAAAATTAAAAATATATACATTTGGTCGTATATTCCATAAATACGTGAGCATATTTAAATCTTACGTGTTATATTAACCGGAACACTTGGGATTTGAAATGTTTACTCTTATATGGCGCTAAATTCATAACACTTTTGAATTTTGGTCTGTCTACAATTACAATTTTGGTCATCGTCTTGTGTACACAAGTGTATTTGAAAGTTAGAAACAGTAACAAATGAATAAAACTGAGGTAAGTCTTATAACCCTTGTTTTTAGAGAAATATTAACATTAATTTAAATATAAATTTGAAAATTTTTAATATTTGTATCCTTTATATTGCTTTGTATGATTTATGAAATGTTTAACAAAAATCTATTTTTACCCGACTGCCAAAGAAGGAGGGTAATGTTTTTCGAGTGTATGTAAGTATGTATGTATGTCTTTTCCTTTGTGACCACCTGTAGCCTAAACGGCTTGATGGGTTTTGATGTATGAGGTATCGTTAGATTTGTCTTGATTACGGGAGTGTCATAGGATACATTTTATCCTAAAAGTCCCACGGGATAAAGACATAATTGTTTTACTCTTTTTTTAGTGTGCAGTCGGGTATTTTGTTTTTTTAATAATAATATAATCTTCTTGTGAAGGGCGTAGGGATGTGACGACCCCATCGCCCACGGTTGGAATATCTATTGTCTACGTGACAATAGATATTCCACCCGTGCAATCAGTCAACCCGCAGGACACCTTGTGGCGGGGTGTCGGGGAGTAGCGACCCCGCGGGAACCGAGTGCTCCCGGGGGAGGCCCCTGTCTTCATCTCCGGCTCGCCTTCACCGGCCGGTCGGAGTGAAGCCTGACGAGGACAGGACCCCCACCTCTGGCTTGCCTTAACCGGCCGGCCAGAGTGGAGTCGCGAGAGCTTTTAGCTCGAAGGGTGGATGCGAAGCGTAAGTGGCGAGTGGGCACGTGATGCTGGACCCTCAGGGAGCGCGTGATCGTAGTTTAAAGTCCAGGGACGCCTCTCCACCCTTAGCTGCTCACAATATGTTGCCCCCTTGTCGCACTACTGCAGCGACTTATTTCGGGGGCCCATACAGTGAGAGGGCGAGTCACCACCTGCCAACATATTTTTACTTTCTTTTAGTAGAAAGGCAGGTGCCATAGTTTCCCATAGTCCTCAGTACCAGTCCATTTAGCATCCCAATCCATAGCCCAATCATTAAATTTCCATACCCTGCAATAGTCCTACATCGGCCGCGGACTGCCCAGGGCTGTAACTCTATAGTGCAGGCTGCGGCTGGTGTCCCACAACACATTAAAATTCTCGAAAGGGCCTCTGCGTGTTGGATCCGTGTCCCCACGTAAGCCTTCCAAAGATCCGGGTACTGTCCTTCTGGTGGTACCCGAGTATTATGGAAATATAATCTTCTTGTAAAGTACTTACATCTACTTAATAAAATTTAAGTTATTTATTTCAAGCACAATTATATTGTCTTTATATCTTTAACTAATCTCTTTTTGAAAATGACTATTCATGAGAGCTTCTAAATTAGATAGATTTGTCGGAATTCGGAAAACAGTACTTGAGGAGAATTAGGTAAATATTATTTAATTCCCATTAAATTATCCATTATTTTTAAATATACTTGTTATTGTAATAATGTGTTTTACCTTTCTATAAACTATAGATAGTTAGTTGAGTAACAAGTTTATATAAATAATTGTGACAATTTTTTTTAATGTATTGAAATCGAAAATAGTTGCTCTAGTTGCTCAAAGAAACTACTGAGTACAATATTTAATTTTGAAAATGTAAGTGAATTATTATGTTATATTGTAATTTCAGTAAGCCAAGATGAGAGAGTGCCTCGTTGGGCCTATGAGTTGGAAAGCAAGCGATTGGCTGTTGAGGAAAGGCATACAGCTGCTATAGAAAAATTAGCTGCATCACTTACCTACCAAGATACAGGAAGATATATACATATATATATTAGTAAATTAAAATGATTTTAAATAGTGTAATTTATTATTATTAATTATTTATAACTCTATTCTGAGTTTTTCATAAATAACTGTCTAGATTTAACTAAAAATAACAATTATTGAATTAACACAATCTTTATGGTGTAAATTTCTTTAAAAATAAATAAAAAATATTTTTTTAGATATCAAAAGTTTAATTACTTAAATACCTTGTCTTAACTATTACCTAATTGACAACTACATCACATTTATATCAGAGCATTAACAATGTATTATAATTTATAAATTATACAAGA